>JAQZBX010014049.1:0-39071 GCA_029593785.1 Cabassous unicinctus | reverse complement strand
TGTTTGAAATCAGACAAGGTAGATTTCAGAATAAGGAGTAATAACAGAGATAGAGAGGAATGTCATAATGATAAAGGAGTCTATTCATCAAGAAAACATACAATCCTAATTATGTGTGCACATGATAACAGAGCTTTAAAAGAAATAAAGCAAAAACTAATATAACTGAAAGAAAAATCCACAATTACAGTTTAAGATTACAGCATTCCTCTTTCAGTAATTTAGAGAATAAGTAGACAGAAATATTCATGCAGATATTAAAGATCTGAGAAATCTTATTAACCAACTTGACCTAACTGATTTTTATACAGTACTCTACTCCAAAATAGCAGAATGCATATTGTTCTCAAGAGAACCTGGAACATCCCCCAAGATAAATTATATTTGTGCCTTAAACAAGTATCAATAAATTTAAAACTATTGAAATAATACAGAGTAAGTTCTCTGACTACAAAAGAAATAAATTAGAAACAATTAATAGAAAAATATACAGGAAAACACAAACAATGGTTAATTATTTCAATTACTTCCTAATATTCTATGGGTCAAGGAGAAAATCACAAAATAAATTAGAAAATATTTTTAAATATATGGGAAATGAAAACAAAACATATTGAAATATACAATATGCAACTATAGCAGTGCTTAGAGGGATTTTATAAATTTAAATATTGATATTACAAAAAAAGAAAACAAATTGAATCCAAAGTAATTAGAAGAAAAAAGTATAAAGATAGATGCAGAAATCAGTGAAATTGAGGACAGAAAAATAGCAGACACAATGAAACTGAAAGCTGATTTTGCTTTTTGGTTGTTTTTGAGGATCAAAAAACTGAAAAAATTCTAGGTAAATTGATCAAGGAAAAATAGAGAAAACACAAATTTCAATACTTAGAATGAAAAAGAGACATCTCTATAGATTCTCCAGATATTTCACAAGGTAAAGGAATCTTATAATAGAAATAGAAATATAAAAATTACCTTAGCAATTTCTTAGACAATGCAGAACACTTTAACACCAATTATTCCCCATAATTATTTTTTATTATTTTATATGCATTTATGTGCAAATTTTAAATGACACAATAAATTATTAAAATTCTTTGATACAAAATATTATTTACCATTACTCTTTTCATTTCTTTTATTGTTTCCTGCATATCACGTTTTTCCTTGTGGGTTCAATTTCCTTCTATCTGAAGAATTCCCTTTTGTATTTCTTTTAGTATTGTTTGGCCAGTGATTAATTATCTTAGCTCATTCCTCATAGCCTAGTCTTCTTGGCTTTCCACTCCAAGATCTGGAAAACTACCTGACATTACATAGAAACCTTCAATAAAAGATACAGCCTGGGAATTTGAAACTGAGATGATTCAGTATGACATCTCAACAAAAAAAAATTATGTTTGACCCTGTTCAGGGGAAAATAAGATAGGTGACAACCCCTCTCTCCAGTAGTTCATGCTGAATCTCATTTAACAGTAATTGGAAAATGATGCCTTTTCAAAGATTTATTTTAGAACTGTTTTAGATTTATGGAATTATCACAAAGATAGTACAAAAAGTTCCCATATAAATCACACACAGTTCCTTCTATTATTTACTTCTCATATTGGTATGGTAAAAATTTTTTTCACAATTAATGTACCAATATTGATATATTATTATTGACTAATGTCCACAATGTATTCAGATTTCCTCAGTTTTCCCCTAATATCCCTTTTCTGTTCCCAGATCCCATTCAGAATACATTACATTTAGTAGCCATGTTTTCTTGGTTGTGACTGTTTACTAGATTTTCCTTGTTTTTTATGACCATGGCATTTTTAAGAAGAACTGGTTAGGTATTTTGTAAAATATGCTTCAGGTAGGACTCTTAAATATTTTTTCTTATGATTAGAATGGGTAATGCACTTCTTTTGCAGAAGACCAGAGAAGTAAAGCATCATTCTTATTGCATCACAGCAAAGGTACACACAACTCATATGAGTTATTGCAGCTGAAGTTAACCATGATCATTTGGCTAAATGTTGTACTTTTCAGGTTTTCCCACTATAAAGTTGCTCTTTTTTTCCCTTCCCTTTCCAACTGCACTATTTGGAAGAAAGTTACTATGTGTAGCCCAGACTAAGGGAGTGGGAAGTCAAGCTCTACCTCCTTGTGTACTGAATATCTACATACATTACTTGGAATTCTTCTGTATGGGAGACTTGTCTATTCTGTCCCATTTATTTACTTATTTATCTATTAAATCATTTATTTATATTAGTATGGACTCATGGATATTCTTCTAGTTTCTTCCCCTTATTAATTTGTAACCTTCTACTCCAACAGGAAGAAACCTGTATCCTATCAGGTGCTACAATATTAGTTTTCTATTGCTACTGTAAAAAAGCCACAAACTCAGTGGCTTTCCTAATTGCCCATATGATATAACTTTTGCAATTGCCCAAAGTTCTTGGAGATTCTGTTTTTCATTCTTTTTCCTCTTTGCATTTCAATTTTGGAAGTTTCAGTTGCTATATCTTCAAGCTCACTGATTCCTTCCTCAGCCACTTCAAGTCTATGGATAAGTCCACTAAAGGCATTCATTGGAGGAATATTTTTATTTACATTATCCTACTTATTCTTTGCAACAACCTAAAAAGAAATATATTAACACCCATCATTTTGCAGATAAGAGAACAAAAGAATCAGAGAGTTTAAACTGGTAATTTGGCATAGGGAGAACCCTAAAAAATGATAGCTATTAATATTAGGAAAAGTATTGAATGAAAGATCATCACTGTCAGTAATTATACCTAGTCTGAACAGTCTCCATCATCTTTCTAAAACACAGTCTATACAGGTAAGTATACTGTGCCCAAACAATCCAGTCCATGCTGCATATGGTTTGTGAAGCAATAAACAAAACTAGGTAGCACTTATATAACTCTTACTGTGCATCAGGCATCATTCTCTGCACCTTATATATATATTTATATTTGTCAATTAATAGGTACTATCATTATGTGCATCTTATAGTTTAGGAAATCAAGAAAGGGGTTAAATGGTTTTCCCATGGTCAGTAGCTAATGAGTGTCAGGCTCAGGATTTTGTGAATTAGGAAACTACATTTTGAGCAGTTAGAAATTTGGATAAATGGATGTTGGATAAATGAGCCTTTGTTGCACCAGGTAAAAGCATCATTTTAGCTTGTTATCACTTTTTCATGTCACTATGAGAAAATAAATAGCACCATGTTTCTATGACCACTTAGTATATTATTTACCAGCCATTTCTGTGATTGCTTCCTGGCAGCAATTCAATACTTGTTACTTGTGAATGTTTTCATTTATTTAGTGACCCCCAAATTTACATTCCTCCAATACCAGTTGTTGAGGTATAATCCTGTCCTCACTATTAAGTGATGTAGCTAAATGGGTCTGTAAATGTTTCTGAAGAAATAAGGTTCCATTTTCTATTGAGTGTGTTGGAAGATATTGTAGCATTTAATTCAATAAATTATGAGGACACAAGCTGAGCTTCATTGATTTATTCACTGCTTTTGCTTCAGTATAAGTATTATATTTCCAACAAAAAAGAAGACATTGAATTTCCAGTATTCAAACGGTGGCACAGATGTGAATTTGTTTCTTTGTAAATATTTCTTGTACTTCATATTTAAAATTGCATAAACATAAAGGGTCTTTTAATCATATTTATTGACATGATCAAATATATCTTAGATTTCATACTGCAGAGTTGGGACACCTAGCTTCAAATATTTCCCCATCCACTCACCCTCTATATTGGTTCTGACTATATAAATTTTAACATTTCATACAATGTGACAAGAAAGAAAGAAATGATGCTCAGAGGCATCTTCTGTAAGCTTAAACTGTGTACATACCAGGCATTTTTATTCTCTATAAGTTTCTTAAATCAAGTTTTAAAATGAGAATTTGATTTTTTAAAGTGTGTGTTTATGAAGATAGCTAAATTATTGAAGCAATTAGACTCACTGCTCAGATGACATGAAGAAACCAGTCACTTTCAATTAAATATGATGGGGTATCTTATCACAGGGAATCCATCTGCATGTCTCATGCAAATAAAGTATAGCTTAATATATTAAATGCATAGTTAAGTTTGAAATCAAGAATGGAAAAATTCACAAGTATCTGAAATGAATCAGAAAAGCAAAGAAAGGACAGTAAGCAGGAGCCAAAACCAAGGCAACCAGAGGGAAATTGGAACCAAACATGGTGCTTAAAGTCAGGTATCTAGGGCTCTAATACAACCATAAGTAGAAGAATCCTGATCACTGACTCGAGACGTACAGGGAGCTGGAGTTGAGTTGCCATGAGAAAGCCAGGAGCCACAGAGGAGTGCAAAATTTGTGTAACAGTCTAGAAAAATTCTACCCCAGCTGCATCAGGGAAATGGCAAAGAATCTCGCCATCTCCTTAATCTGTGAGTGAAGAGTCTCCAAGGGAAGAGGAGCACAGGTGAGTGATGTGTGAAGTCAAGGGAAGAGTTGACCTCTGTCACATGATACAATAGTACAGGGACCCCAAATCAATAAATTAACATAATGATAGGTCCAAAATCTGTGAAATGTATTTATATCTAAGAAAAAGTGAAGTGAAAATTGCTCTACAGTGTACTCTAATAAATTCCTGGGGTAAGCAGCCTCCATATTCAAGATAAACTTGGAATAAAAAAATTAAAGCCAGCACATACTTGAGAAAATATTACAACTGGAGAAAAATTTGAGCCAACTGATTGAAAGTGTACATCAATACAAAACATGCTAAATATTAATAAATCCATACCTAGACACATGGTAGTGGAAAAAGATAATACGAAAGATAATGAGGAGAATGTAAACCTACCAAAGAGAAAAACAGATTAGTGGGATAAGAAAAATAGCACCTTTTAAAAATTTTGTCCCTTGCTTAAGTACTGGGGACATTGAGAATTATAACAAATGAATGGGAAAAACAAAAATCAAGTATTCTATTATTGATGAAAACTAGCATAAGTACATAGCTTAGGGTAAGAGTTATGAGTTTAGTATAATTTTGATTCCAATACTGAACACGATCAGGTCAACAAAGAAAATTTCAGATTAATCTTGTGTATAGCTGCAAAATCAATACATTAAATATTTAAAGATTGTTACCATTTTACATAGAAATAATAATTTTGGTAAAGTAGATGCTCTCCAGGAAAGCAAATATAGTTCAACTGAAAAAATCAATATAAATTATATCAATTTGATTCATTATATTACCAGATTAAATTTATATTACCATATTAAAGAAAAATAACATAAGCTCCTCTCAAAAATTACAGGAAAGCATTTGATGAAATTCTGCACTCATAAAAAAACTCTTAAAATCTAAAAGTTGATAGCAACTTTTTTAATTAGAAGAAAAACATCTACCAAAAAGCTGTAGCATATATCATACTTAATGGTGTGCATAGCATGGATTAGTTTCAACTGATCTCGAATGATGGCAAGCTTATCTCCAGAGCTACTGACCAATCCTATCGAATATATTAGCTAAAGATAATCAATGTTCTGTAATCCTGAGTCAGTGAGCTGTTTAGGGGCAGGGCATATTTGCCCAACAGCATTTGATTTTGGTGGAACCTGGAGTTGGGTGGAACCTGGAGTTGGGTGGAACTTGGAGTTGGGTGGGCTAGAATATGCCCACCTGGCCAACTCATGCTAAGAGACCCCCACCACAAACATGTTTTGAGGCTTCCTGCTGCCAAGCTGTTTTGAAGGCATGTGGTAGTGGACCAAGACATAAAGACAAAGTGTGTCCTGTGTAACCCAATAGTGGGAAGACAAAGAAGGCTGTGCCTAAGATTTCTGGATCCTTTTCAATGGATAACTTTCTTCTGCTGTTGTCCTGTATCCTTTGCCTGTGATAAAGCTGCTCAATAAGTAAAACCTTATTTGGGTCCTGTGAGTCCCTTCAGCAATCAAACACTTGGAGTGGTTAATGAGTAATTAATACATGCAGAAAGCATAGAGATATTACTTTTACCACCAGAAATAAAGGGAGATTATTTTTTCAGTTAAAAGTAGTTATTTATGGAAAGCAGTATTTGGTTTTGGTAGATTAAGAAAATAGGTATTTATGCTTCTCACAGCATGAGAATTATGGAGGTAAGCATTTCCGTCATTAGTTGAAAAGCTCAAAAATGTCAGTGATAAAGATTCTGCCATTCACTTGGTCTTTCCTTGTAGTTGCTGTAACTCTACAATCACATCCGCATTCTAGCAGGACAAATGAGGAAGAAGTACAAGAGAGGGCAGTGCTTTGCCAAGAATTCCACAAAAATCCCCTGACATCTCATTGGCCAGACAGTATCATACGGCAACCAGTAAAAAAGAGAAAGGAAGGCGTTTGATTCAACAACCAATACTATCTTCCACTACAAGGATGTCACTAATTTCTGCTATTTTTCAACATTGTTCTGAAGGTCCCTTAACACAAAATGATAATGTATATAGAAGAAGATACACTATTTTTGATTATTTGTAGGTGATATAAACGTCTACATAGAAAACCTAGGAGAGCTATTAGAACTAAAGAGAATTCAGCAGGTTGCTGTAGTACAGGGTTTCTCAACCTCATCAATATTGTCACTTCAGACTGGATAATTCTTTGTTGTGGAATATTTTCCTGTGCACTGTAGGATGTTTGCAGCATCTGGCCCTCCTATGCAACAGATGCCCATAGAACCCCAGCCCCCGCTCCACGATCATGATGATTAATGTCTCCAAACATTGCCAGATGTTCCCTGGGGACAAAATCATACCCATTTAAGAAACACTGTCCTAGGTCATTGAAATATAGAGAGGTATGTAATATATGGCCCCCAGTTGCTAGCAGCTTCCAGTCTTGTTAAGGAGAAAGAATAGACGCACAAATGGGCGAAAATCAATGAAAGGTGTTCTACAATCTGGACCAAATGAGTGAAAGAGTTCAATGGAGGAAAGGACCACTAACAATTCTTTAAAACTGTTGTGATTTTCAAGATTAAGAATGGATCTCTTCTTTTCAGGTAGAAAGAAGAAAGATTCTTTTTAAGTCAAATATCTTACAATAATAGAGACCATTGGCTAGAAAAAAATTATATGCAAATATATGCATCTTAAATAATGCACCAAATTTGGCCACTAAAACAAGGCCAGAATATTTACAGACTAGAAAAACAAAAATATTTATATCTATCAACAAAATATAAAATGTAAAAGTAGAGAACTTGTGTCTTTCACCCTTATTTCCCTTAGCACTATGTTGATTGAGTACCTATATGTAGTCAATGTTTATGTCATCAGAGTAAAATCTAGCAGCAGTGTACCAACCTTTACTCTCTTGATTGTAAAGAAAAGATATTTTCTTGCAGAATGTGGAATTGTTTAACAACCTCAGCAGCAGTACTGTTTATTACAGATACACAGCAGCACTGCATTTGAGCTCTAGGACCAAGAGAAAATAAATGGCCCCGGCCATGTGGAATAGTGCCACATTCTGAACCAGGGCTGGCTGCTACTGGATTGTACACCCACATGTCCTCTAAGCACCCACGGTGTGATGGCAGTTAAACTCTCTCACTGAAAAATTGTGGATCCTCCTATAGGTCCTATATCACAGCTCTATTGATAGCTAGTAGGATAAAAGGCTGACATTTCCATTCAAGGCCTGTTGAAGTTTAAGTTACCCTCATGTCCTTGATATAAGTGTCGATAATATTTTGCCAATCTAGAATTCACTAAAGTGAATGACTCTTTGATGCCATGTAAATTGCTCGATACTTTTAGTATTTACTTTTTTATGAACTCAGAAGAACAAGAGATGTGGGGTTTGCAACCTCTGAAACTTGGCCATAAAATCTTTATTTCTATTTCATTCTTTCATAAAGAAAGTGGTTTCTAAAACAGGCAGCTGGAAAGCCCTTTATACCAAAGCAATTTTCTGGGCAGACACCAGAAGCAGTACCAAGATAAGGTGAAAGCTCCCGAAGGCTTAACGGCAAATCATGAAATGAGGAATAGAAACACAAGCATGCATCTAGACGGGAGGGGCCTCTATGAGAGCAGGGGGAAGGGAGTAGTAGCAAAAGCGCAGGAATAGAGCAGAATAGATGAAGCGTGGCCAGGGTGGGAGTGGAAAGAACTGTGTAACACTCACAACCAGGACTAAGCTCAGTAGAGGAAGCTTCTCTGGGAATGCTGTTTACCTGGGATTTCCAATCTGGGCATAAGAACCTTGAATAATACATTTAAGATTTCTGTCACACAGAAGTTCAATTCTAACAAACTATAGTACAAGAACTTTGAGTGTTTCCTCCATTACACACCCCAAAAGCCTGTTGACTGGTTCTAGGAAATGTTTTTACTCTCTGAATTGCTCTATGATGCTATGCGTGAAGGGCGTGTCTTCTCTCCAACTAGCAGCTACAGCGATCATTTCATGGTGTCAAACCATGTCGCTCACCTGCTCAAAAAACCAACAGTGGTTCCCAAATTCTGAGTAAAAATCCAAAATCCTACATATTTGACCTATACTGCCACCTTTCTGAGATCTCTCTCAAGTTTTTCCTCACACACCCCTGTATCTTGAGAGGGAACAAATCAAACATTATTTTCTCCCAAGGATTTTGAACCTGTTGTTCCCTCTGCCTTGAATATTCTTCCTCCAGGGAATCATGCAGCTCGGCCCTTCCCTATTTTCAGGCCATTGCTCAACTATGACCTTGCCAGAAAGGCCTTTCCTCACCCCTACATGTAAAATGACACCAAGCCCTCCTCCAGCCAAGGGCACTCTCCACCCTTTCCACTCTGTTTTAGATTTCACCACTGTCTTATCACCACGTGAAACATTTTACATTCAGATATTTATCAGCCTTTCTCCACTAGAACCAAGCTCTAAGCAAACAGGGATTTGCTTAAACACGGTGCACAGAATATCACTTGGAAAGTAGAAGATGCTCAGTGGTCATTATTTTTAAGAATGAGAATAAGAAAAGAAGGAGGGAAAGAAGCAAAGAAAATAATGCAAGGGAAGAAAGACAGAAAGAAGGAAGGCCAACAAGCAAGCTGGGGCAGCTAAAAATTTGCCTTTCTGTGAATAAAGTAAACACAGTAATTCTTGTTTTATTGTTCATTAAGCTAACAAACTCTTCCTTCTCATTTAAAAAAAAGGAAATGAAATCATGAAGTTATCAGTGATATTGTATGAGGTAGCAGAGATGTACATTCTGTTTTGCAAAGAACTAAGGCTGAACATGTTTAACATGCCAATTTACTAGTCATCAGCATACTATTTCCTCAAAATCTGGGAGCTAGGTTAGGGCAGGAACTATTAATTTTTCTTGATCCTGCTTGAGTATAAGGAAATTTGGCCTCAAGATTATGCTGCTACAATGATACAAATGCTTTTGTGTCTACATTCCTTTCTTAATTTAAAAATTCTCAATATGTAATCTAGATTCCACTCATGGTTACCAATAGATATACTGCTTTACATATCTCTTTATTACAAATGTGTTTGATATCAAGAGGATTTTGGGTAAGAGCAAAGCAGGCAGACAGGACTCCATGGCCATTTCCAGTCAGCAGTGTTTGTCACATCATGTAGGGTAAATATCACGTTTCTGGAAGCATCCCCTCATGAATTTGATGTATAACTTTAGCTATGCTATTCAGGTCAGAAATGCCCACTTCTTTTCTTTTATAAAGTATAAAAGTTTTTATTTCCCACAGTTAGGATGCAAAACATTTGTTTAAGTCTTGAAGGATGCATAATACTGTGCTTTATTTGGCTCGGTCCTGAAGGAAAATATAAAAACCACAAATTTTACATATGTTACTCCCTGTTTTTTAAGCAACAGCCACCATAATTACCCTTGATTTTTAATATTTGAAATCTATATGACAAGAAGGAATGACAGTGAAATATAAACAGGGTCATAGTAGGCAAAGTTTTGTCAGACTGATGGAGATGTTAAAAAATGTTAAGCAGTTTCTAAGAAAAGCTTAAAAAACTTGCATTCTTAAGACATTTTATAAACTCTGTTCAAAATCATGAATATTTGATATGATTATGTGAGGCAACCTCTATTTATATTTCTGTTATAGAGCCAGAGGACTAAAGTATTGTATAGCTCTTTATACTTCATTATCAACTTTATATTGTTTCAACCATGCATTCTTTCAGTAAGCATTTATCGTTCATTACTAATGCATAAGCATTTAAGTTGGGGGGGGATCTATCCCCATAGTAAATTGATTCCGTGTATTTAGTAAATTGATTTGACATACTGCTATTATGAGTCACACATATAAGCTTGGGGCCCATGCATCTGGTAGGCTGAGTCACCAACTAGGAAAGTTAAGACATTCCTGTCCTTTATTCTTTATGCTAGCTCCTGGAAAAAATAATGCAGTCACCTCGGCTTTTACCTTTTGCTTGTGCTTGGAGCAGAGGGGTAGATGGCGTGTGACTGTGAAGGTACATGAATGGAGCAGGTATAGAGCTAAAAAGAAGGCACAAAGAAGCTCTGTTTCTTTAACCTCCTAGAAGAGTTTGTGATAGGCTACAAATTGAGTTCATCAGTTTGAAATGATTATAATTCAAAACACTGTTCAAGAACCGTTTATATTTTAATGATGATAGAGTACTAAAGTTACCATTATTATTTGTAAAAGACCTCATAACTATAATTAACTCATGCTAAACTGCCTCTGATGTTAATAGCCTAGCCAAAAGTCACACAGGGATGTATTTGGCTCCTTTTAATCAACAACATATGATGGAATTAGCGCTTTTAAAGATTCTTTCTGGGAATAATTTAATTCAGGGTTTGCTATAAACCATTAGCAATAGCAGTATGGAAATAAGATTTGGTTTTTTATATTTTTTAATTTAAATTAAGAGGGGATGGTCTGTGGTTACAGAGCAATAAATTCTTCTTTAATAATACATTGTAGGGTTCTGGATGAATAAAGACTGAAAAAGAGACTACTCACATTTTAAATGAATTCTATTGTTTCTGTTTCTATTTTAGCCACTATAAAAAAGAATAAAAGCTTTTCATAATTATATATGAAATATCTATCATCTAGTTGATTATCTGTCTATCTATCTATCTATCTACATTAAATATCTATCATTTACTTATCTACCAACCTAACAATCAATGTAGTTGGATAAATTATTGGCTATTTGATATCAGGAATTCATGGATAAGCTATAACTTTGTTTACTCAACCATAAAATGAATTCTATGTAAAACAAAAATGTTGAAAGATTAAACATATCTTCTAGAGATTTGATGGTAATTAAGCATTAGGAATATAATGATTGCAAGGTCCAAATACACATACAGAGGAAATTTTTTTCCAGCTATGCTAAAAAAATTGCTGAAAACAAAAGCAAGCCTTCAAACACTATCTGTTTATCCTTCAGGAGCTCATATTTTCTCCAAACTGATAGCATTTTGATGCTCTAAAAAAAAAGCCTTTCCTGAATGAAATAAAACACTTCGTTTAATAATCTAACTACTATTTTCAAATGTGTTTTCCATGAGACAGTAAGGCAGAGGGATATTAATATAGAGGTTATGTGGAAAAATAAAAGGAAAGAGGCTGTGTTAAAATTTAGAAGATTCTAGCTTAAATAATGGTAAGTAGATTCCTCTATTTGCAGATTCATTTTACATGCTAATATGAATTTTGAAATTAAGACATAGTAAGCAGCATTTCACAAACATTTTTGTTAATAGATATTTTTCCCCCGGAATTATATCTTCTTGTTATATCTTCTTGTTTATTTTCTTGTTGAATTAATGTGCTAGGTTACATGATGACTGAGGCAAGGATGGCTGAGATGTCTCCTCCTTTGTCAGAAATTAGAAAGAAGTCATTTGGACTGGACATTTTTCCTCATTGTCAGGTCAATATACATTTTTTCTGTGATATTTTTCAGGGTAGAGAGGAAGAAGTACTTTGTTAGCATAAACGGTCTTTTAAATAGAGTGTCATTTCCCCAGTACCAAGAACAGTGCATCAAACACTGTGAGGCACATCAGCAGGGCTCATTTTTAATTTATGAAGTTAATGAATTACTGAAGGAAATGGCTGTGGTATTAGTTCCTAAGATGTAGTCAAGCATATTAATGGAAACTATTTCTGAGAGGAGGGACATGGATTCAGAAACCTTGTGTTGGAGAAATATTTTACTTGAGATATCTTAGGGAATAATCAGTCCCAACTTATTGCAGAAAAAGAAAAGAAAACAAAACAAAAAACCCTACTCACTGTTTTTTCCTCCATTCTGAATCTTCAATGCAGAGTTCAAAAGATGACTCTATCTTAAAAGAGTCAGCAGATCCTGACATGCAATCCACTGCTTTCCTTGAGATAGAATATCAGGTTCTAGACTCAGAAGAAAGTCATAGATATTGGATTCACGAAGCTATGAAATGTAAAATTCTATTTCAACAGAAATAGAGGATAGTAGATGTGTAAAGAGTAAAACTAAAGGGGCTACAAGAAGTGAAGACTGGAGAATGAGAGAGGTACATATGAGCCATGCTCAGAAAGCCTAGGAGGTGTCAGCATGAGGCACCCCACTATCCACTACCTAGATTCCCAGGAGACCTGGAAAGTAAGAGGCATCTTTAGTAGAAACAGTGTCGTGAAGCTAGACCAGGAATGCCATGCCAGATACCACATCCAGTTCCAACTGGCCTTAAAACACAGAAACCTTTCTCTGAAAAAGAGCTTAATCCTAAATCATGATTGCTTCCAGGAAAATGGATTGAGGTGATCTCTGGAAAAGGCAGAGAAGGGAATCTCCTCCTTCCTATTGCCTGCACGCAGCAGTATCTTCCTGTTGTGTCATGAGAAATATTTATCAACAGAAGATAATCAAGAATAGAGAAAAAATCAAGTGTCAATTCCTCAAAACACCTCCTCCTATACAAGATACCCAGATAAAGAACCTACCATGGATATTAAATATAATTTCTGGTATCATACACCAGAGATATGGAGTCACTAGGGTCAGGCAATAACTTCTTATTATAAATCTGAGTCATAGATGACCAGGATCAACCTAAGTTACTTATGGCCTGCAAGTATATCAATGAGGAATCACATAGACATTAGTAACAAGGATATGACCATAGTGGAATAAGCAAAATATAAGATATTTCTCTTTCATATGAAAGAAGTCTTTATACAGGTGGACCATGATTAGCATGGTGCTCCTGTATATCTTTCTCTCTGTGCTTAATATATGGATTCCATTTCCAAGGTTTTCTTATGGCCCAATATAGCTTCTGAAGCTCCAGCCATCATATCTGCATTCTGCACAGCAGAAAGGATGAAGATGGAAAAAGGAAAAGTCATATATTTCAAAGGAGTCATCTCCCTTTAGATAGCCACCTCAGCATTCCACTTAGATATGATTAACTGGAAATTGGTAATGTGGTCATACATAGTAGAAATTAGTGTTGGCTAGACACTTACTGTTTTGAATAAAAAGCAGGGTTCTTCTATCAAGGAAGAAATAACTAGATAAATGGTTGACTACTAGAGGCTCTGCCACCAAAAGTAATATCATGTCAAGAGATAAAATGGGTGTGGGACTTGGGGTAGCCATACAGAGTATCGAAAGGTCCAGTGGATGATCATATCCAGACACAGCCTGGTTCTTTCATGTAAGGAACCAAGAGTTCAGTACGAGAAAGATAAAACAATAAACACGGGGGCAATGATTTATCTGTAAAATCTTATTGGGATTAAAATAGACTTCTTCTCTGGACTGATGCTTTTATAGCCTTCCCCCTTAAGGAAAATCTAATTCCTACATGGGTGAAAATTGAAGGCTTTTAGAAGGCCTGACCAGGGACCAGAATGAGGATAAGAGTAAGTTCTGATAAATAGATAAAATCACTCATTGCTTCTATTTCTATGAAAGAATGGTCAATAGTCTGTCCTGTCAAACATCGCTATTGAATCGTTATGACATGGAGTATCTTCACTTTGTAGTGAACACATTGTAAACATTTGAAAATATGGACATGCAACCACATTACCTGAGGACCTTAATACTGGACTTATGGATGCTGATTACTGAGTCCATCTCTAAGATTCAGTACAGTTGTGGTGTGGTCTAGGACTCTCCATATTAGCAAAAATCTCAAGGCGGTTCCATTGCCATTCCAAAGAATCTTCATATATATTAGATTTTTGGAGGGTGGGCAGGTCAGATTAAGCAGAAAATGAAGAAAAACTAGAAAAGTTAAAAGGGACATTAAAAATCTCTCATCCTGATTTTTTTTTCACTCAAAGGAGCATGAACCCAGTAAAAACTTGAGAAAATTTCAAACCACATACACTAGTTACTCAGCCGTAATATTTACTATTCCTGCTTTCTTCTTTCCAACTTTTCTTCATTAAAAAGTTTTCTATCGTTGCATGAGTTTCCATGTATTTTATAATAATGGTGGAGTAAAAAATAAAAGATTTTCCCTTAAAAATATCTCAGATTAGTTAATAGTCTTGTACAACATATGATATTGATTTTTCCTCTTTGCAAACTAAATGTTTCCACTCCTGGACTTACTGAAGAAATTCTATAATTTTCTGTGACTCATAAGCAGAATTGATCTATTTATTGGTACATTCAGTCAGAATAATTTTTTGTTTAAATATTTCTAAATGAATTTTACTCAAAGTAATGAATAGTTCCACAGCCCACCCTACTCTCCCTCCCAAGCCAAATTTTTCCATAGGATTTATTATCATTGGCCATTCAATATATTTTCTTTACAGATTTGCTTATTGTCTCTACCACCTTCCCCACTCCTACGCATACATATTCTCCATGGAATGTAAGATACACGAAGGCAACAAACACTATCCATGTGCTGCTTTTTTCCTACGTATTATAATACTTTTTCAATTTGGAAAATGGGTTAGAAAAATACATCCTAAATAAAGCTGAATTTTATTTTTTCGATGGCAAAGTAGTTTTTAGCTATTTTTTACAATGGCCATATAGGGTTATCAGCTATTTACTTAAGTTAATTACCTTTCTCTAGCAGATTATATTTCAAAGTAAAGGAAAGAAGCTTAAATTAAAATTGTATTTCATGATCAAAAGGATGGAGTTCATATGCTTGTTTTGCTAGGAGAACTTTTGCTGTTTTCCTTCTATTCTCAGGTTGCCAAGTAAATTGAAACTAAACTTTCTTGTCTATTTGTACCTATCATAATTCCAGAAATATATAAGCTTGAAAATCATAAGTTGTTTTTCTCTGAATCCAATAATATATGTTTTTAGTAGAAATGGAATAAACAGATCGAAAATATGAAGCCCTAAAAGGATTGTAAAATGAGTTGTTATTAAAAGTTTGTACTAAATATGTAGGTAGAAGCTGAGCAAGTTGTAAGTGAGCAATGTGAACTATTTCTAAAACAGCTTTACTTTTAATTAACAAAAGAGATGTATAATTACAAAGTTAATAAATTAGTTTTTATAAAATGAGTTATCTCAGCTTATTGACTGTACAATCATTTTAGAAATATGTTCACAGGGAAATAATTAGCTCTCCCCACAAAATGATATAAATATTCCCTCATCTCTAAATGAATGCTAGCCTCTGTTAAATATTGAGAATTATTATTTTGCTCTTAGTATTTAGTCAAGATAGGAATTAAGATGCCCACCTTTTCAGTGGTCTCTTATATGCTGCAATTATATCTTTAACCCTTTAACAAGAAGTATCCTGAGATTTAGGTGTTGATTTTATATATATATATATATATTTTTTTTAATTTAAGAAACAAAATTCCTTTACATGATATTTTGTTACCTGAGCTTAGTAATTATTCCCTTTATTGTCCAATATATGTTCAACTGTAGGTCTAGTTAGAACAATAATAGTAATCATCAAAACAGCATATGTTTATTTTCTGTAGTTGCTCAAAGCAAACAGAAAGTCCATAAACACATAGTCTGTTGTTGATGTTGCAGATGTAGCCCAATGGGACATTTTACGACAGAGAATCTTGTACTCTATGGTCCATGATAAATGCAGGAAGTATTACAATTTGGGTTAACTTTTAGTCAGCATCACTTAATTCCTGGCTATTTAAAAATATCTTTACTTTTCTGTCCATTCTCAGCTCTCTGAGTGTGTTAATGGTAGGATACATTACATATGATCTATTTTGAAGAAAAATAATGTTTAGCATTGCAAAAAATTGACCCAAAAATATTCTATATACAAAGGATATCACATAGAAGCACATAAACTAGGATTCATAAGATGGGATTTAAAAGTAACACTGTTTTTAAATCCTTTATTTTTGAAAATGCAATGTTCTTTAATTACTTAAATGCTTCCAGACAATAGAGATTGCAAAAGAAATGTAGAAACACTTGAAGTTAGAATGTCAATATGTTGTTAGTCCAGTGATTGACTACATCTGAAAATGGATAATTAACTGCTATTCACATATCACTAGGATTTTATTTTTTAAATAGTTTCTATAATCAAACTTTGATGTATGTTGTTTCTCAATGAGCTAAATTAATATCCATTTGGGATTGAATCATGTACCCCACAAAAGATATGCTGAAGTATGAATCTGCATTCTTGTGGTGAGTCCATTTATAAATAGAACTTTTGATGATGTTATTATTAGTTAAGGTATGGAATTGCTTGTGAATATTTTGTTAATATTCAATATATATAGATTAGTTTTATAGATAACTGTGTAGTTGAATTCTATAAGTATCATATTATTTTATGTTTTTACCTTTTTATATAGGCATTATTTTTTTAGAATATGGAGAAGATAGTACATTGAGTTCCCATATCCCACATCCAGTTTCCCTTATCATTATGATATTATATTGGTATGGTAAATTTGCTATAATTAATAAACCAATATTGATACATTTATATTAACTAAAATTCATAGTTTTTTTTTTTTTACTTAATTTTTATCTACTATCCCTTATCATTTTCAGGATCCCTGCATTTAGTCATCATGTCTTCTTAGGCAACTCTTGGCTATGACAGTTTTGCAGACTTTCCTTTTATTTGATGATTGTGACAATTTTGAGAACAGGTATTTTATAGGAAGTCTTTATATTGCAATTTCATGATTTTTCTGATGATTGCACTGTGGTTATGGGTTTGGAGAAGTAAAGTGCCATTTTATTACATCATATCAAGAATACATGCTACCAACGTGATTTATCAATATTGATGATGACCTTGATTACCTGGCTGAGGTAGTATTTGTCAATTTTCTTCATTATAAAATTATTCTTTTTCCACCTTTATATAATATATTCTTTGGAAAGATGTCATTATGTACAGTCCAAATTTAAGGAGTTGATTTATGCTCCTCCACCTTGAGGGAAGGGAATCTATATAAATTTCTTGGAATTCTTCTTCATGGTAGATATGTCTTTTCTCCTTCAGCAAATATAACTTATTTAATCATTTCTTTATATCAGTGTGGACTCATGGATATTTATTCTATGCTTTGGGTTATAACCCATTATTACTTTGTTTATTTTGTTTCTGAAATTGTTCCAGCTGTGAACCACAGGGCCTCTTTCAGTTGGCTTCCGTGTCCCTTTGAGAACTCCTATCACTGTGAGTTTGTTAGTTTGTTTTGAGCATTTTCTTACTTTGTGGCACTACAAAATACTCCAAACTAATCTTGTATATTTCTTGCCCTAGTCCTAGAATCAACCATTACTTCAAGGAGCAGAATGATATAAAAAACCAAGATCTGGGCACTAAGTGTGCTCATTGCAAGTTGGTAGTCATTTCTTTAACACCCTCTCAATAGAAAAGCAAGTAAAAATACATATGTATACTAATCTGTATATATACACCTATCTAAAAATATTACTACAGGGAAGCGGGTGTGGCTCAATCGATAGAGCTCCCGTTTACCATATGAGGGCAGGCCGGCCCGCGCGGCGCGGTGGGCTGATGCAGCAGGACCTCACAGCAAGGGGGAGATAAGCAGACACAGAAAAAACACACAGCAAATGGACACAGCAAACACAAGCAGCAAGGGGGGGATAAATAAATAAATAAATCTTTAAAAAAAAATAAAAATAAAAAATAAAAATATTACTACATATAATAGAGGGATCTAAACATGAATTTGCTGCTGTCTCCAATTCTAATCCACTAAATATGGATCATTCTAGTGCCCTATTCTTGCATATCAGTAAATTCACATTCCAACAGTGAAACACCCAGCTCCCACCTTCCACCATCTATTTACCAAATTGTTCCTTTCCAGTAAACAGCCTTTTGCCAAACAGAATTCACTCATTTCCAAAACTTCTTAGGGCAGTATCTTTTACCATAACCTCCTTCAGTGATGTTTTTTGCATACATTTATAATACAATTAGATTCTCTTGTCATAGTCTGCATTCCTTTCTGGGATCCCCTGACCTCCAAAATAATTTTTTAAATATGCAAACATTAAGGTTTATTCTTTGTGCTTATAGTTCTATTTTTTTTACAATTTTTTTACAAATGCATAATGTCATGTTTTCACAGACATAATGTCACTATTTCACAGAATAGTTTTATCACCCTAAAAGTCCTTTGTGCTTTACCTATTCAACTCTCTTCTTTTCTTCCCCAAATCCTGACAACTAGTGATCTTTTTACTGTTTCTATAGTTTTGCCTTTTGCAGAATGCTAAATAATTGGATTCATACAGTGTATAGACGTTCCAGAAAGACTTTTTTCAGTTAGCAGTCTGTAATTAAGGTTACTCTTTTTTCATGGCTTGATAGTTCATTTTTTATTACTGAATAATATTTCACCCAGTTTTTGTTTACATAGTCATCTATTTTAAGGACATCTTGGTTACTTCCAGTTTTGATGATTATTTAAAAGTTGCGGTAAACATTTGTGTGCAGGTTTTTATGTGGACAGAAGTTTTCAAATCATTTGGATAAATACTTATGAGAGCAATAGCTAGATTGTATGGTAAGATTATGTTTTGCTTTGTAAGAAATTGCCAAACTATTTTCTACAGTGGCTGTGCCATTTTACATTCCCATCAGTAGTGAATGAAAGTCCTTGTTGCTCCATATTCTCACCAGCATATGCATTAGGTTTTGGCTTTTAGGGACACTAATAGATGTTAAGATGTCAATTCTTCCCCACTTGATATATAGATTTAATGCAATTCCAATGAAAATTCGGGAAAGTTTTTTTGTGTGAATATTGACAAACTTTTTATAATGTTTATATGGAAAAGAAAAAAGATCCAGAATACCCAAAACAATACTGAAGAAGAACAAATGCATTATTCTATGTGAAAGATGCTAAAGCCCAAAAGCTACCTATAGTATAATTCCATTTATATTTATATGACATTCTGGAAATGGCAAAAATATGGAAACAGGAAACAGATCAGTAGTTACCAGAGGCTAAGGCTAGAAGAAGAGGTGATTGAAAAGGAGCTTGAGGTAACTTTTCAATTGCTTTATACTTTAATTGTGGGGAATGGTTACCCTAATAATTTTTTTGCATGTAAAGTGTATAACAAAAAAAAGAACTCAACAAGAAAAAATAAACAACTTTGATAACACCTTGTCATCATGAAAGAAAAGGGGAAATATTTGCAAAGCATGCAACATATTATAACGACTGTATGAGTAAATACAAATCAATAAGAATAAACAACAAACTATCCAATTAAAAACTGTCAGTGATATTAATAGAAAATTCACAAAATTAAAATCTGAATAGCTAATAAACAAATGAAAAGATATTCAACTTCATTTTGAAACTGAGTATTACAAAACAAAACAACCATGAACTCTTTCTTTTGCAAGAATGGCTACTATAAAATATTAGATAATGATAGATGTTAGTGAGTATCTTAGTTACTTAGGGCTGCTTTAATAAAATACCAGAAATTGGTTGGCTTAAGCCACAGGAATTTATTGACTCATGGTTTGGAGGACAGAAGTCCACAACCAAGGTGTCAGCAGGCCATGGCTTCTCCAAAGTCTGTAACATTCTGGTAGTGGCTTGCTGGCCATCAACCTCTGCTTCCATTACATGGCCATCTGTCTTTTCTGCCCCTCCTGTGGTCTGTACTTTCCAAATTTCCTTCACTTATAAGCATCCCAGTCATATTGAATTAAGTCCCATTCCCAATTCAGTTTAGTCTAATAATAATAGAATGTTTGAAGATCTATTTTATAAGTGATTTTATACCCATAGGCCTGAGGGTTAGGTCTTGAACATGTCTTTCTTGGGGGACATGATTCAATCTGCCACACCAACAATTTCTGAGGAAAAGGTACCAGAAGGAAAGGTACTATTATAAAAGGATATCTGTCAGTATCTAATAATATGGAAAGTCAGTATATAGATTCACTAGAAATTCTACTATGAAGTATTTATTCCAGAGAAATCCTTGCACTAGTAAAAAGAAAAAAAGAAGTGTGCCTTGTAACAGGAAAAATTGGAAGTAATCTATACGCCAATCAAAAGGGAAATGAGTATTTCAAATATGGTATATTTAGGTCATGAAATACTAGAAGGCAATTAAAATGTACAAATTACATCATTATATTTTAACATGGCTATATTACAAAACATAATTATGTTGGATAAAATAAACAAGTTGAAGGATAATGTATACATTAGTATGTATTTCATGTAATTATAAACTATGTAGATAAAATTATAATGTGTAATGATTTGTGGATCCAGATATACATATACACACACACACACACACACACACATATGTATGTGGGTAAGTATGTATTTATAACATTTCAAATGTAGGGTTAGTATGCATGTAACTCTCTTTTAGAAAGTAAATGCTGATGGTAGAGTGAGAATTAGATTGAGGAAGAAAAGAATGGAGCCTTTCCAAGCTTATAGTAGTTGTTGTTTTTAGAATTTGGGCAAGGGAAGAAAATTTGCAAAATTTTATTTGTACTTCTATATTTCTTAAAAACCAAAATATTGAATGTAAATTAAAAGAAACACCATTTGATCTTCATTCTTTTTTTTCTTTCTTTTGTTTTGCCTTTTTCTTTTTTAAAACTTTTTTTTAACTTTATTTTTAAAGAAGTTTTAGAATACAGGATAGTGACACCTAAAATATAGGGGATTCTCATATACCCCAACCCCACCCCTTCTCACATTTTCCCCTATTAATAACATCTTACATTAGTGTGATACATTTGTTACAATTGATGAACAAATATTAAAGCATTACTACTAATGATGATCGATAGTTTGCATTCTGGCTTACACTTTACATAGTACAATTTTATATGTTTTGACAAAATGTATAATGGCCTATATCCATTATTGCAATATCATGTAGAACAATTCCAATGCCTTAACAATGCCCTATGTTCACCTATTCTTCCCTCCCCCTCCCCTCAGGACCTCTGGTAACCACTTTTAACATTGATATAAAGATAGTGGTCTTCATTCTTAGTGATGGCAACCTGGGTGATTATTATATCATTCCTTAATCTTTGCTATATTTTTAAATTTCTTAATATACAAAGCAATTGGAACATATAATGAAGAAAGAGAATTTAAAATTTATTGCAAGCATTTAAAAAATTTTAATAAAATATGACATGCAAATTTTATTTTCAAATTAAATGTACAAACATGATGAATACTAATAAAATGGTTGATCTATATAAATATTTCAAAGCAAAATCCAAAGGAAACAACCATAAAGTTAAAACAAGGTAAACCAAATTCATGCATCTTATTTCATATCACCATTATGTTTTACTTCCCAACTGGTCATTCTTGCCTCTATTCTTTCCTTACTCAACCTGATTCTCACACTATCATCAGCATTTACTTTCTAGAAAAGAGTTATATTATTACTGATTCTATGCTTGTACTGTTATTCCATTACTTATGGGGGAGAGTTCACATTTCTTTGAGGATAAGAAAGTACCATGTAAGAGTTAAAGATGCAGATGTTAGAATTCTAATGCAACTGAGACCAACTACTAATCATTGAGGATAACTTTTTTTTTTTCAGTTTTCCTCCTTCAACTATTTTGTGACAGAGACCAGTCTGTATTTCCTCAAAATACAGAGGTTATGACTTTCCTGTTTAATGCCAGTAATTATATGTGTTCAGGATAGGTTCACTAAAGTGAGCCATATTGAAGGAGTGCCCTTTATGTGGTAGACACATGCTAATAATATATGAGTGTCAATTCCAGGCCCTTTGGTCCATTTATAGAGCAATGTGGTAGAACTCTCTTGTATAAACTCACATGCATACCCTTGAGGGAGCACAGACTTGCTCACTAGTACTAAAAGTGAGCAGCTGGCATATTATGGATGATACTCTTGGGTGTTCCTGAGATAGTTTTTGCTTATCTTCTCCTATGTAAGGCTCATTTCCTGCCCTGTGCCCAACTCTGAATCTGGCACAGTGTTTCCCATGAAAGGAATACAGGTCTAGGGATGTAGGGTGGCTGTCAGCGCATGCATGCTGGCATATGCAGGTATGAGAGGGGTGAGAATGCGGGCATTCATCTGTTCACAGCTAGGTCTTTGTTAAGACCTACAAAGCTATTACTGTGTAGACCCTATTCAGGTTGTGCAATCATGTGCTGACAATATATTTTTTTAATTAACAAAGAGTTGTCATCTACTAATTTATTCCAAAATATTCAGAATAGGCTAGTTATTTCCCACATCTCTTTCATAACAAATTTGATTAATATTCTTCTTCAAATCACAACACTGTACCATGGGAAATGAATCATAGTCTCTGAAAAAGATAGCTTAAGGGAACTTTATACCTGTTCTCTTTTTATAAGACTTGATAGCAGGGGTTGGAAAAATATTACAGAGTTTTATTATTGCTGTTTGTTTTGTGACTGATGAGTTCCTTCTGAGTCATGTTTAGAATGGAATCCAGACTTACATCCATAAAGTGTTTAGATGCTGCATGATCAATACACCTTTGAAGGTTTCTGTCAGCTGAAATAAAGGTACTGGACTCTCTAAGGTTATCCATGGCTCTCCAAATCTCAGGCTATTTAAAACAGGGCTGATTCTGGCAACCTTTCTTCATCTGTAACAAGAGAACTATAATTTACTTATATCATGGAGTCTTCTGGAAAAATATATTTAATGAGTACCTGCAACACAGTAGACATGGTAAAAGGAATTGATTACAGTCCTTGACTTACATCTCTAAAGGCCAGATCATTGGGAAAGGATTTTAAAGGATCAAGAATGAGGTTAACTCTTGTTTCCACCCTTGATCCTGTAGAACTATTGTCACCTCCTGTATTAGTTTCCTAGGGCTACCATGACAAATTATCACACACCAGGTGGCTTAAGACAATAGATTTATTCTCTTACAGTTCTGGAAAAGAAATCAAGGTGTTGGTAGGGCCATGCTCCCTCTGAAACCTTTAAGGGAGAGTCATTTGCCTCTTTCTAGCTTTTGGTGGTTATTGGCAATCCTTGGCATTTGTTGGCTTGTAGCTGCATTACTCCAGTCTCTGCCTCTATCTTCACATGGCCTCTCCTCTATGAGTCTTTGTGAACTCTGTCCAAATTCCCTTGTTGTCAAAGTACACCAGTCATATGGGATTAGAGCCCACTCTAATCCATGTAATCTCATTTTAATTGGGTTGCATCTATAAAGACCCCATTTCTTAATAAGGTCATATTCACCAGTCTCGGGGGTTAGCACTTCAACATATCTTGTTGGGGACACAGTTCTACGGATAGCACTTCCTTTTAGCCTTTATTGGTGCCTGACTTTATCAGAGTAGGTAGCATCTTTTTTCCTCATCTGACTCTTGCTTCCTGGTAGCAGAAGTTAGTTGTGTATATATTAGCTTTGATCTCCAACACCAGCTCAAGAATAAGGCATTGGTAATTTTAAAAATTTGACTGAAACATTTAAAAATTCAATTATAATTTTAAAATGTAAAGTCAAATAATATTCATTTCTAACTTAAATCGTGAATTCCTACATTATAGCTCCCTTTTACTTAAGGAGAATCCCTTTTTTATCAAGGAGAAGAATTCATTGCTATGCAGTATAACTTGTCTCAAATATTGTAACTTATTTTTTTCTGTTAACTTTATTTTAAGTGTAAAATCCATTTTTTTCTTTACCCTTCAAATATTCAAAATTAGAAAAAACTTTAGTTCTCTCAATCAACTGTCCAAATACTAAAATGTAAAGCCTATAGTTGAAGATTACAAAGAAATCATTATTTGACCCATAAAGAGGTTAGTAGGATGATTGAAATTCCAGTCTTGTCTTTACATGTTGCATCAGTCAAGAGCCAGTAGCATATATATTAAAAAAATTATTTCAGTGAATTGAATTATACAATTGCGAGGCTTGTAGATCTGAAATCCATAGGGCAGGCCAGTAGAAGCAGATGCTTTGGTTTAGAGGCAGAATTTCTTCTTCCAGAAATTCTCAATTTTGCTCTTAAGGCATTTCAACTGATTGAATGAGACCCATCCAGATTATCAAGAATGATCTCCTTTACTTAAAGTAATATCTATATCTTCATAGCAACACCTAGGTTAATGTTTAATTGGATAACTGGATACTATGGCCAGTCAAGCTGATGCATAAAACTAGCCATCTCACATATTATTTTAGGGTTATTCTCATCTTTCATGTCAACAGGTCTACCTTGCAATGCAGTGCTGATCTTGTCAGTCATTAAAGTCTATAAAGTCTATAAAAGTCTATAGTCTATAAAAATACAACTATTTTTATAGGTCTATGCAAACTTACCCCCTTATGCTTTTGTTATTTTTTAAATGACTATATATAATTTAGGAGATAAGGAAAAATAAAATATCCATTTTTACAACATTTAAAATTCAATCGAAATACTTGCTAAGCTGTTCTGATAATTAAAGCAAAAGTGTGTTTTTTTCAAACTTATTCATATAATTATCCCAAATTTCACTTCATTTGTATACCTATCCTGAGTATTTTAAAACTTTAATAACTTTCAGACGAAATTTGAACAATTCTACTCCCTATTAATTATATTGAATTTTGATACCATTTGCCAAGAAGTAAGACAGTATATGAAGAAAGAATTTGTGAGTGAATAGGTGATATAAAGGAGGGTAGTTAATAAATAGAGTGACTATATAAATTACTGCCCAAACTGAGATTTTATTAAATGAAAAGAGATGCTAAACAGGCCAGAAGCCAGGACAATTGGTATAAAAAACTACAGCCATCCTAAGCAAAATGAGACAAATGTTCATACTAGCGATAAATAATTAACCACTGTCACACATGGATCCTGTAAATTTTCTGCAAAATGCACTAACCAAGTATTTCTTCTACAGATGTGCATATTTTCATATTTTCTTTGGCATGATTTTTCATTCTTTCATTCAATTAGATTATTGAGTTCTAGGTCCAAAAAATAGGTCCTGGGCTTCAACACTGAAGGAAACAGTCTGTTCTTGGGATGTCCAGTGTTAGGCTTTCTGGTTTTATAGAGGTATTGACACTTTATGCCATTTCAAATGTTTTAGGGTGTAGTATAGAAAAATCATTAAGATGCTCTATTTAGGTAGGAATATGTAGTAAAACTGATAAGTGAACAATAGAATTTAAAGGAAAATCTGTGTTTCTGAAAACCTGATATTTTTCAAACTAATTCCTTTCAGAGATCAGAGAAGAACTATTAGAGTAGAAAAAATTTTAAAGGAAAACAATTAATAGAATAAAAATCATTACTTTGTAGTAATATACTTGAAAGACAAAATTTTTTTCATAGCAAGTAATTGAAGTAAAAATGATGTAAATAGATAGATGTACACATATGTGCACAAACACACACACACAAAACCAAATATTGATAGGATCTTAATGGACAGAAACTAGAAAAGGAAAAAAAATAACAATATTGCAGTTAAGTTACTTAAATCAATTGAAAATGATTTATGGAATATCTCCTCCTCTCCCAAATCACTTTGTATAATATTTTACACAATTCCTCATTTGCACTCATTCACCAGTCCTGTAAATGTGATCCTACTTGGAAATAGGATCTGTTTTAGTTTGCCAAAGTGCTGCCAATGCAAAGTACCAGAAATATGTTGGCTTTTATAATGGGGATTTATTAGTGGTAAAAGCTTACAGTTCCAAGGCCATGAAATGTCCAAATTGAGGCACCATCAGAGGTGCTTTCTCACCAAAGTCAGCTGCCACGTGGCAAAGCAAGATGGTTGCCGATCTCTGCCAAGGTCTCTGCCTTCCCCTCCAGAATGTACCATCTCAGGGACTTGGCTATGAGCAACTAGGCATTGAGCTTGTCTCTTTCCAGGCCTCCTCTATCAGTCTCAGCTGCTCCACTTTCGCCCAGAGTTCAGTTGTGGCTATCAGACACATGGCCTGGGCCTCAGCTCCTTGAGCCTCCTGGGGCTTCTGTTTTCCTGCAGTCCTCTCTCTCATATGGCAGGATCAACTTAATATGGCAGGTCCCTTTTCCTGTGTCTCCGTTTTTATCAAGCCCAGCAAGAGGGCAGAGACTCAACCTGAGTCACACCTCACTGACATAGTCCAAATGAAAGGGTCTCACACTCAAAAGAATGGATTAGTTTACAAACATAATCTGTCTCTCTTGGGGATTCATAAAGCAATTTCAAACTGCCACAGGCTCTTTGAATGTATTATTAGTTAAGATGAGACCAAAATGGATTAAGACTGTTGCTATTCCAATATGATTGGTGTCCTATGAGGAGAGCAAATCTGAACACAGTTGGTAGGAGACAGAGAGAAAATGGCCATGTGGTGGAGGCAGAGAATGAGTTATAGTGGCGTGACAAGCCACTGCCAGATCCCTGCAGATTTCAGAGGAAGCATGGGCCTGCTGACACCTTGATTTCAGACTTCTAGCCACCCAGAACTGTGGGCCAATAAATTCCTTTTGTCTTTAGCCACCCGGTCTGTTGTACTTTGTTATAGCTGCCCCAGGAAACTTAGACAAAATGTTAATTATAAACCTGAATTTTTGTAAGTAAAAAATAGTTTATCAACTTTAATCAAGTTTAAAAACAGGATTGATTTCTTATCAAGGTTAATACCTCTGGCTAAGAATTAAAAACTTAAGTTCTCATCATGAATCTCTTTTTAATTAGCTTTGTAACTTTGGCCAAATCACTTAACTTTTCTGGGCCTCACTTTCTTCACTTCTGAATGATTTTGTTGGGTTAGATGATTTCTCCAGCCTCTTCTACTTCTAACTTTTTATGCGACTTGGTCCTGTTCCATGGTAGTAATTTAATAAGACACATTAACTTTTCAGGCCTCTAAGGAGCAATTTTCTTAGCACTCAAATATAGTGCTTCACCCTAGTGTCTGCCCTGTATCTAAGTATGTTTTGCCCCAGGGAAGAAAACAGACTCACTGTGCTGTAAAGGCAGAACATATTTTCTCATTTCACTTGGTCTTATATAAAGGGGGGAAAAAAGTGTCATAACTCCAGTGGATTTATTCCTTACTAACTTGAAAACCTAAGAAAAGCTTGAAAATATACCCCCAATGTCACTGATTAGAACGTCCTGTGGAGATAAATTAATTTTCTCTAAATGACATTTGAAAATTTGCTAAGGGCAAAGAACAGGGGAACATAGCCATCTGATGAATCATTTTACAATTTCAGGATGAAATTGACCATCTTGTGTGATATTTGTGGAACATAAGATGAGTTGTCCCCAGATATGAGCAAAGTACCTATTACTAATTTAGAAGATGGAGGGATAACAGTCTTGAAAATTATAAGCCCATTTAAATAACTAAATGTGTTATAAAGATATATACCAAGATTTTGACAACAAGAGTTGAAAGAGTTATGGGTAATTTAATACAAAAGATCAAGTTGGATTTATGAAGCATGAAATAATTACAGAAAGTATGAAGAAGAGTTTTATGTAAATGCAAATTGATAGTGATACTCAGACTCTGGTGTTTACAAATTCTGTTAATATCCAAGAAGTATATAATAGAATAGAAATAGCTAAGCAAATATTAAATCATTTAAGTTTATGAGAAGTATTGTTTTTTGAAGAAGCTGCTATTATGGTAGCAAACTAGGCTGGATATTCAAAGTGCCAAACACCCAACATAGAAAATGTAGTGAAGAAATGAAATGCTATTTAATTTGGAGAGCATGGGTATACGATTGAGATAAATGCTTTTTTATTTTTTCTTGTATATTGGCTACATGTTGACAGTCAGTATGAAGTACCTTGAACTTGTTTTGATCTTTTTTATCTTTTTGTGTGTGTGTGATTAGAGGGTGACTTAAGTCACCAGCATGACACATTTTAAGTAATACATGCTCAGTCACAGGAATTTGAACTAATTTAGGAGCTGCAAATTTAAATGCTGATGGTAGTGCATTCTCACCAAGGTTTAAAAAGTTTTGAGTGAGATACATGTAAACGTTTTGAGCTGAAAAAACTAACATTTGGAATTTCATAGAATTTAAACATTTTTGAAATATTTCTACTTTCATCCAGGTGGTAGATTATATACTCAGAAGAAAATTTCTCCTAAAAAAACAACTAAATCTTGGATAAAAGTACATTGTTGGGTTTCAAGAAATAAATACAATCTCCAAGGACCCAACAAGCAAACAGTAAAGCTATGAGATAAAAACTGAGCAGGAAGCAATGAGAAGTAAGCTAACTTGAAAGCTGAGATTGTCTGAGGTACACATATCCACGACAATCCTGGGATCAGATGCTATTAGGAGAATTACATCACAGTGAGCTAGAGCCAAACCAGGGGCTCCTCTTTAAGTCAGGGCCCTTGAAAGGGGTTCAAGAGGTCCTAAATAGCTACCAGTATTCTTGGATCATAGCAGAAGCAAACACAAATCCTCAGTTGTTTAAAACACTTCACATTTAGGACCTTAGGATTCTCACAGTAAGACCAAGAAACGTGCTAAAAATCAGAGATCAAGAAACACCGAAGGAAGACACAAGGAGTAAACAATGGCATTAAGAAGAAGCATTTCGGGTATTGTCATTACAATATCTTACAGAATTAAAATTACTTACAAAATTAAAATTAAAACAATGTATAAAATGTCTAATGTAATAAAATAATGAAATCACAAGGCAATCCACCAACAGAAATGATTGGAAGTATGAAAAGAAATAAATAAAAGCATTCAAAATAAAACATATAATTGTGCAAAGAGTGGATAGTAATCTGGAAATCAGATCTGAAGAAATATGAAAAATATGTAAATTGTAGTAGAACAACAACAAAAAAGGGATTACATACACACATCATACACTGAGAGAGAGAAAGAGACTGAATTTAGAATAAGAAGTTCTAACATATCTAATTGCAGTTCAATAATTTGAGACTAGAGGAAATAGTGGATAAAATGAGACACAATAGGGGATAAAGATATATTTGTATAAATTGTCCAAAACTGATAAAATACATGAATCCACAAATAAAGGAAGCACAAAGTATACCAAGCCAACTGGCCCCCACTTCTGAAAAAAAAAAAAAAAAGGAAGCTAGACACATTGTAGAAAAATTCAAGGACACCAAAACAAAGAGGAAATCTTACAAGCAGCCAGATGGACAAGACATAAACTTAAAATGAAAGAAAGAAAGAAAATTATACTGATGCAGGTTTCCCACCAGCAAAAGTGTAAACAGTACACAGTGTAATAATACTTCAAATGCTAAAAGAAAACAGCTATTAAATAAATTCTCTATACCCATGAAAATCATCTTTAAAATACGAAAGCATGTAAATCTTTCTCAGATAAATAAACCCTAAGTAAATATGCCATCAAAGGACCTCCATTTTCTCAGTGAAGAAGGAAAATAACCTTAGTAGGAAATTCTGAGGTACATTTTCACCTTGGCTGTACCATTCCTTCTGCTGTGAATTTATGGAGGCTTCTGTTCACAAAGAACTTTGCCAAGTTGGGCAATATTGACCCTGTAAAGAATGATGAAAACTAGAAAGCATATAAAAAGAGTACGATGGATAACCAAGTCTTGTCAAGAGATAGAAAGCTTTTTTATATACGTGTTTATTTAGAAGGAGTGGAAAATTACCATATAGAAATGAGACACTAAATTTTAAATGAGAACAATATTAGATGCCATGAAGTGTCATATATTCTGTATTAAAAGCCAATGGGAATGAACAAACAGAGATGCTATGAGAGTTAAGGTTGAGCTGAAATGGGGCAAGGCAGTAATTTACTGGAAGGCAGTTGCTAGTGACTCTATTGAGCAATTTTTGAAAGCTCAGAATTACTTTGCATCTGCAAGTAGGTAGAGGCCTATCAGTAGATCTAGCCCCCAAAGTCCATTGTCTAACCAAATTCTTCATAAAATAGTCAAAATATCATATTATTCAAATGTCCCTAATGAGGAGAGAACAAATGAGGAGAAAGAAGTCATTTTATCACTCTTCTGATAGAGGAAAAACTCCATTTCAGGGCTAAGAATTGTTAGCTTTAAAATGAAAAATGTATTGAAATAGCTTTCTTTATTCTAAGTCTTTGTGGGTTTTTTTAATCCCATCTCATTCTTTACACTCATTTTCTTTATAAAGACCCTCCTCTAAGTTACCTAAGTAAATACAAAAAGTGCCAAATGCCATAGGCATTTGTGTTTGACTAATAACAAAATTCTCTTGCCAGAAAAAAAATGCAAAAATGTTTTTCTTTTTCTTTTTCGTTTTTGTCTCTTTTATCCATCACATAGATTTAGAAAACAGGTAGATTGGGAACTGGGATGGGAAAAGAGATGCCTAGCATTTTAGTCCACATATTTGAGTTTTTGTTTTCATATACTTTCCTAAATTCTGAATACAATCCACCATAAAAAAAAGTGTTGCATGGCTTCTATACCTCATTCACTCTCCCTTTTATTATTATTTTCTAAATGGGCTCATCACTGAGATTATTTTAAGTAGTTAGTTTTATAGTACTTATATTTCTTTATTTATGGAAGAATAAATTAAGGATGCTTAACATAATTTCCCATTAGACTGAGATGTTAACCGCTTTAATTATGTTGTTAAGGTAATGCTGAATTTTCAATCAGATATTAATTATTATTTTCCACATCACTTTACTAAATACAAATAATTTCTATTGCCTTTCAGTTTATTTCCTAATAAATGAAATGTCTTTCTGAGTTTTAAGCCACATGCTGTGTTCTTTGAACTGTTATGGAACCGAGTGGTAGTTAATGTTTATGATGTTCCCCCAAAACAATTACACCAATTCCACAGAGCAAACAAAAGATCTAGAGCACACCCTCACACTTACTACTTTGTTTGGTTTTCCCTAATAAATTGTGTGTGGTAGTACTGTCATAACTAATGAAACTATCACTTTGCTTGTATAAAAACAATTTAACACCTTTTGTTCATTTATATGATGGATATAGAAGATTTGAAATGCTTCTCTTTATTACTAAACATTTTTGAAGCTTCCAAATATTTTCAACTAACTCCAATATTTAAAAAACAATGAGAGGTGATAAGATTAATATAATCATTCAGTATATAGCTCTATATTTGTAGTTACCTTCATTTAGCCTGTAAAATATTATTTTTTAATGATTCACTTATTCAAATAGAAATTTACATTTATTATAGTAATATAACCCTCATAAGCTAAGCAAATATGAAATCGCCATGAAATGGCGAACGGATTATAGCCTAAAAGGTCATTTGTAACATTTCTGACAGTTTAGAACATTAAAAGGTCAAAATACAATAGCACATTATCCTATGCTAAAAAACATCTTGATTTTATCAAGGCACTGTGTAGACTTTTATAATCCCAAATAATTGTACTGTCTGTGAAATCAGACATTCAGATATGTAGCTAACATTTTAATAAGAAATGAATCACAGATTAGAGAAAGGTTGTATTTACCTCCTTGTTTTCTTAGAAGCAAATGTAACTTTCCTATACAAAGACATTTCTTTCTTCCATTTACCGTTTAGTGTTCTATTTGTACAATTAATGTGCATTCTCACCAGTAATGAAATGTCTGTCAAAATGCAAAACAAAGTAGAGGAACAACAACTGTAAATTCAAGAATAACTTATCCTTGAGATTTAAGATTTTATTATCTTTCATTGAACGTATATTTGAAGTGATAATTGTGAGGAATTATTTTGATTAGATAATCACTTATTTTCCCCAAAAATACCCTTATTTTAGGATTAGTGGTTGTCTTTGTTCATTAGAAGCACACCTTTTTTTTTCTCTTTATTTTGCTTTTCATACAGAAAGAAAAGGAAATTTAGGGTTTTAAAACATCATTGTCTTGCCAGCTCAACATTATTAACAGTATAATAGTAGGCAAAAATCATGACCAAATTTTGAAGAGGTAGTACAATGTATTGCAATGAAAGACCAGAGAATTTGGAACCAATAAATATGAGTTTGAATTCAAATTCTGTCACATTCCACATTTCGAGAATAGAAAATCATTCTCTGATTCTCAGTTTTTTAATCTGTAAGAGAAAGACAGTAACCTCATTAAATATTCATATGTTTTTGTAAGGATAAAGACAGATATATACCTGGACATATAATGAACCACAAATGAGCATATGCTTTATGTTAGTGTGTAGAGCAAAGATAAGGCAGCCCCAAATACATAGAAATTAGCAATTTAGAAGATACTGTACTCTGGGAGCTAAATAATGAAATCAACATATCCTAGCAAAATCATGAAAATCACCATAAGCAAAATCACCAAAAGATGGAGAATGATTCTTTCCTATTAGACATAATAGAAATGAAATTTCACACCATTCAGAAAGAGTGTTGGTAGCAAATGGCATTTAAGATTCAACTATCTATAGCATAAATCCCCGTTTGGCTCCAGGTTTACCATGATCTTTACACTTAATTAATTAATTAATTCCATTTTCATTTAAAATACCATGGGAACCCAGTTTTCTTTCCCAAATCCCCAAAGATTCTTGTGAAAATAAGGACTGTTTCAAAACGTGCTTCTAACTCTGAGCTTCTTGCTCCTTCCAATCTCCAGTTCTCTTTTCTGCTGAAGCCACCTCTTTACCATACATTTTTTTTCTGTACTGGACCCTTTCTAAGCCCCTTCAACTTTGTCTGCAAAAGAAGAAGGGCGTTTAACAATCTGAAGTTTGTGGCAATGGTCCTGAGGGTCATGGTGTGGGTAGCAGTCACAGCACAGCCCAGAACAGCATAAAACTTCAGTCACCCTGCAGCATCTCCAGTCACTGGGCAATTTGACAACTTATCTCCTTTGAAAAGCCTTGGTTTGGGGGGCTTCTTATTCCCCTTTGTTTTTGTTGTCTCTCCCTAAAATAAACTTCTCTCCATTCTATAATGGCTCCCCAAATTGACTGCATATCTTCTTTCAATATTTCCTCTGCACATGCAAAACTGATTCGAATGGTCTCTTAGACAAAGGCCCAGCCAGCATCTCCACAATTCCACACTTTGGAAGTACAGGGCTTAAGCAGAAACACTAAAACTGTATGTTTTTCTCTATTATGAGCCAGCTTTGATTTTTGGCAAGGCTGCCTCGCTTTCATATGAAATATCCCACCTTATAGTGTGTTGATTATTTTTCTATTTCTAGAAGCACTCTTAAGCTTTGTTATGGGATTCAGTAAAGTTACTTGGAAACATTCTGATCCTTTTAGGTCTTGCTTTTAAGATTTGTTGGATGGGAACAGAGTTGTGCTCAGTTTTGGGCTAATTATTTCCCACAATTGAGGCAAGAGATTTCTGATACTCTACCCAATGACCCATGAATCATGAGGATTTCCAGGCTGGCTGGTGGAACCAGACATTATTTCCTGCTCTATGTGAGTGTTGGGCATATTGACCTCTAATCTGTTTGGGTAGTTCTTTCCCTGGCCTCTGGTAATTTCCTCCCATGCATGTGCTGATCAGTACTCCAGGGGGCCCATCTATAGTTCCCTAGTGTTCTTTCTCTGGGCTCCTCTCTCTCACTGGCACTGTCTTGTGACCTCTGCCTACCTTAGGTCCCCAGACTTTCATCTGCATCTCCTTAAGGCATCTGCTGGTCTCTGCCTGAGGTCCTCCTCCTTCTGCTGTGGCCAGAAAGTAAGCTGGAGCACTAAGACAGTTCATCGCATTTGTTTCTTGTCTATCAGGCATCACTTTCCTTAGCTGCCTGACTGCAGTGTCTTGAAAATTGTTTCATATATTTTGTTTTGGTTGTTTTATGTGGGAGGGTAAATCCAAAACTTGTTACACCATCTGGGTGGGAAGTGGGAAGTAATACATGTTATGTAAACTAACTCATGAACACACACATTTATATTTCTGCATGTGTAAGGGTGTGTGTATGATATTAGGAGTTTAAACTGATACCTTGAATTCTACCACAGGGTTCATGTGAGCCTTTCCCTTCTTTGTAACTGTGAGAATGTACAGCCTGTATTATGTGCAGTATATTTACTTGTTTGCTTACTTCGAGTATATTTATAAAGTAGTTTCAGAATTCTTAGCCCATAATTCCAAGAGAAATACTTCTACTAATTAGATTACAGCAGCCTCCTCTCAATCAGAGATGGAGTGGACATCACCATCCCAGAGTCCTCAGGATTGGGGAATGAACTATGGACTAAAGTAGACTTACTGGTATTCTACTATAGACTTATGGTGTTTCTAGCAATGGAATAAATTATACCATTGATGTGGAGGCTGTGGCCGCTGGGGGTTCTGGGGGCAGGGAGAGGGAACAACAGGTGTAATATGAGGGCGTTTTAGGGACTTGGGAATTGTCCTGAATGGCATTGCAATGACAGATACAGGCCATTATATATCTTACCATAACCTACAGAATTGAGTGGGAGAGAGTGTAAACTACAATGTAAACTTTAATCCACGCTTAGTGACAATGGTCCAAAAGGTGCCCATCAATTGCAATGAATGTACCTCACTAATGAAAGATGTTGTTAATGTGGGAAAATGTGGGAGGTGTGGGAAGCAGGGCATATGGGACATTGCATCTGCTTTAAAAAAAATAAGTGATTTCATTTTAAAGAGATGTAGGTATCTATTATTAAGAAGGTAGGTGTGGGTGAAAATGGGGCAAGTCTCTAAAGGATAAAACTTAATGCATTGGTGAAAAACATGCTCTTGCGTTTGTCCAAGGTTAATTTTATTACCTGTATATTGGGTCCTGTTCTCTGCTAACTTCTCAGGGAATTTGACTGAATTACTCCTGTTCTTTCCTACATCTTCTTTCTCCATTACTGCTTCTTTCCTATTATCTCACATCTTTTTTCTCTTAAAAGAAGACCACAAAGAAGCCTTGAATCTGCCTTATCTCTTCTACCTTTAAATGAGATCCTAAATACATCTTAACATCTGCCGCACCTCACACACGCACACACAGAGGCAAAGTTAGATTGAGTGGATTCTCTAGATTCCCATGTACAAAGCTGTGGTTCTCAACAGAATAACTGAAGGACTTTGTATCACAAACTGTTGGGCCCCAAAACAGCTTCTGTTTCATAAGTTCTCAGGTGATACTGATGTTGCTAATTAAAAGATCACAATATATGAATGGGAATAAAATGATTTATTTTTTTTAAGTGTTTTGTTTGTTTTTTTGTCTTCAACCTTACAGTATTGTTATAGGTTGAACTGTATCCCCCAAAAGATATGTTGAAGTACTATTTTCTGATAGCTGTGAATGTGACTGAATTTGGAAATAGGATGTTGCAGATGGAATTAGTTAAGATGTGGTCATAATGGAGTAAAGGGGACCCCTATAGGAAAGGGAGAGGAGACAGAGAGAGACACAAAAAGAGAAGATGGCACGTGATGACAGAGGCAGAGAATGCCACAGATTGCTGGCAACAACCAGAAGTCAGGAGAGTGGCAAAAATAGACTCTTCCCCACAGACGTCAGAGGAAACTGGCCCTTCTAATACCTTGGTTTCAGGTCCTAGGCTCCAGAACTGCGAGACAATAGAATTCTGTCTTTAAGTCGTCCAGTGTGTGGTTACTTCGTTACAGCAGCCCTAGGCGACTAAGACAAGGACCCTGTGAAATAAATGTTTTCCAAAGTTACTTAGGGTAGTTTGTTTCCTGCCCAACCCCTTCAGTGTGGTTATGTTATTCATTTGAGTACAGTTACGTTCATCTGTAGGGTTTGTCTTCCACTTTGGGTTCCTTTCACGTCCTGGTTTGTTTTAATTACTTGTTTATATTTTGGGTATGTGAAGATTATATGAAAATATAAACAGGAACAAGCAGAGAGTGACACTTCTCTGAGTACAACCGTGTACGAGTCAGAGGTTTGCAAAAAGATACACTCACAGAAGTGTCATTCCATTTTCCTCCCTGCTACCCTAATCACATTCCCTCTCCTTTCCACCTCTTTCCCGTTTGTAGGTAATGGATCACTTTAGCATCTGGTTTATCCTTTCAGTATTTCTGTGTTTCATTTTCACAAATGAAGACATAGATATGTATTTTCTTATACACCCTTCTTCCTTACATTAAAGTGTTGCATACTAAGGACACTGTTTTGTGCATTGATTTTCAATAAATAGTATGCCTGGGAAATCACTCCGTATCAGTTATACAGATATTTCTTAATCTATTTTTACAGCTGCATAGTATACTTTTGTGTGGCTTGCTCTTAGATTATTTAACTACGCTCCTATGTATGAGCATTAGATTGTTTCCAATGTATTGAGATTACAAACAACGCTTCAAGAATAGCCTTGTGCATATGTATTTTCTATTGTTAGAGGGGGCTCTTCAGGGTAGATTTCTATAAGTGGAATTATTGCTGGGTAAAAATGTAAATGCATATGCAGTTTTGTTATGAATTACCAGAATTTTCCTCTTGAAAGGTAGTATCAATTTCCATTCCCATTAGCAATGAATAAGAGCACCTGTTTGCTCTCAGCCTCATGAGCAGAAAGCAATGTCATATTTTAAAATTATTGCCAGTCTGGTAGTTCAGAAATAGTATTCCATTTTTGTTTTAAATTGTGTTCTCTAATTCTGATTGAATTTGAACATTTTTCATATGTTTAAGGGCCATTTTTTATAATTTTGTTGTGAATTTTCTATTCGTGTTTTTTTCTTATTTTTCCATTGCCATTTTGGTCTTGTCTCTTGATTTATTTATATATCATAATATTAGCCCTTTTTCTGTGTTAGATGTTGTGAATATTTTTCAGTTTTCTTTTTACTTTGCTTATAGTCTTTTTGTCATGCAATTTATTTTTAGTTTTTACATAGTCATATTTTCAATTATTAACTTGGGATGTTGTGTCATAGTTATATAGCCTTTCCAAGGTCTAAGAGAGAATCATCCATGCGTTCTAGTATGTGCATCATTTCATTTTTTTTTTTTTTACATTCAGATCTTTAATTGGAGTTTATTCTTATATGCTAAACGGCTTTAATTTGATCTGTTTTCAACTGACTATATATTTGTCCAAGCACCATTTATAAAAAAAATTACATCTTTACACCAGTGATTTGTGATACCTCCTTTGTCATGTAAGTTTACATATATTTTTTAATATCATTTTATCCAAGAATAGGGAATATTTTCCCATTTGCTCATGTTGAATTTGGTACATTTCAAGAGTGTTTAAAATTTTCACTCTTTCATAAAGACTTTGTATATTTCTCTTTAAATTAATACCTGAGTATTTAATATTTTCTGTTGCTGTTTTAAAAGGAGTTTCTATACTATTATATCTTCTGACTATTATTTGTGTACATGAAGACTTTGATTTTTGTATGTTAACCTCATGTATTGCTACTTCCCTGTATTTATCTTTTAATTTTATCATTATTCTCTGGAATTTTCACATATAAGCTATCATATCATCTGCAAAAAAGATAATTTTACTTCATTTTAGCCATTCTTGTGATTCTAATAGATTTTTCTTGTTCTAATTGTATTGGATTCTTTAACACAATGTTGAATATTAGCAGAGCTAGCAGATATCCTTGCTTTTTTCTTGTAAGGCTTATAGCATTTCACTTTATAAAAGCTTTATGATTAATGTCCAAATCATATATGTTTGATTATCACACATATCTATGATTGCATATATACTTTTAATACATACATATATTATTAATCTTATATGTAAGCATTGTATACCGATAATATATTTGTACATAAATATAATAACATAAATTAATCATATATAATATACAGTACATATTTTTTCATTAAAATGTATCACTCAATTCCTATTTTCTTGAGTGGTTTGTCATAAATGTAAGTTGAATTTTGTCAAAGCTTTCCCAGCATTATTGGAGATAATCATATCATATTCTTTCCCTTAGATTATTAATAAGGGGAATGAAATTAATGGATGTCCATAATTGAATCAGTGTTGCATTTAAAAAAATAAATCCTGCGTATTCATAGTGCATGGTTTTCTTAATGTGGTTTTGACCTCTGCTTGCAAAAATATTTTATTTAAAAATTTTGCATCAATATTCATGAATAATATTGTTCCATATTGCTACCTTTATCTAGTTTAGGTTTTAGTGATATACCATCTTCATAAAAGGTCTTTTGAAAGTTTTCCTTCCTTTTCAATGCTATGAAATAATTGATATAGGGTTCTGTTACCATCTGGTCTTTGAAGGTCTTGTGAAATATGTGGGCATGGGGCTTTTCTGTACAGTAGTTGCTTCATAACTTTATCTTTTCTATGAAAATTAGTCTAAGCTTTTTAACTCAAAGAAGGTCAACTTTTGTAATCTTTATTTCACTAGGAAATTATCCATACTAACCATATATGTGTTTTGAAATTTATTTGACATTTGTTTGCTTAGGATTTTAAAAAAATATGTTTCCATGATCATTTTGTCATTTTTTTTGTACTTTTGTGTTTTGTGCCTCTTTTTCTTGATCAAGTTAGCTAGTGATTTGTCTTTTTTTTTT
>JAQZBX010014048.1:17707-39165 GCA_029593785.1 Cabassous unicinctus | reverse complement strand
AGATTTAAGTCTCTTGGATATAAACCTATTAACTCTAGTACTAACTACAGGTTCAAATAAAAGGAGCAGAAAAGCCATGTGTAGGGAAACCACAACTTAGTCCAACTCTGTCACACTAGGGAGCATAAATTCCCAAGTAGGGCCCACTGGCAGGGTGCCAAACTCCTGAGCTGTCTGCCCTGCCTTTAGTGTCTGAATGTCTCCAGAGCCCTCAGGAGCCCCACTATTGAAGGCAATATTTACTGTTGCAGTCAATGATATCCTGCTGAGACGTGCATAAGCGTAACCTCTGGAATGATCTCCTGACTCACTTTGAAGTCTCTTAGCCATAAAACACATTTGTCTTTACTGTTTCCCCCTTTTGGTCAAAGTCTTTTTCCAGTTACATTGCTAGTTGGTACTTGGTAGCAACCCCCCTCAGTGCCAGGGAGGCTCATTCCCAGGAGTCATGTCCCATGCTGGGGGGAAGGTAATACATTTATATGCTGAGTTTGGCTTAGAAAAAGGCCACATTTGAACAACAAGGAGGCTCTCAGGAGGTAACTCTCAGGCAACCTATAATACTAGGCTAAGTTTCAGTTTCAAAAGAAAAGGTTCATAAGTAGTCATCAATATCAAGGGCCTGTCAATCATTTCAATGGCTTGATACTTTAAGAGACCATTTTCTCTACCATTGGCTTCTAGGTATTCTAGAAGTGCCATGCCTGGAATGCTGTTAGTTATCATTAAGCATATGTAAGCTCCCCATAGATGTTTGTTTATGACAAGGGCAACATTATAATAGCATATCTGTTTGCCTCTCTCTCTTGTTATTCTTATTACATAAATAATAATAGTTTAAACTAATATGGTACTTAATATGTTCTAAAGAGTACACAAATATATTGAAACCTCAAACTCATTGAGGTATTTATTAGTAGTATCATTAGTGTTATTGTTATTATTTCTGTTTTACAGATGAGAACGAGAAGCACAGAGAAACAGAGTGACTTGCTCAAGATTACACAGCTAGTAAGTGACAGGGTTGGGATTTAAACCCAGCCAGACTGGCTTCAGAGTCCTAAGCTCTCAATTGCTTCAACTCTTATGCTCCACTTCCTCTTAAAGAATCCATGTTCTTTGTAGAAAACTTAGAAACCAAGGTACATGCGTAAAGTTAGGAAGAGACCACACATAATCCTGCTACCCAGGGATAACCACTGTTAACAACTGGTCATACGTTTTTTCCAAATACATACACACATCTATATATCCACACCAATGTTTTCACAACATGTTTTATGATCTACTTATCATACTGTAAACCTCTTTCCATGTAAATAAATATACTGCTATATCATCACAATTAATGGCTCCATGGTATTTCATTTAATGGAGAAAAGAATTTATCTAGTCACCTATTACAAATTTGGGTTATTTATGAATAACACTGAGATGAACAACCTTATAGGTACACCATGGTTCAGTTAACCAATTTACATTGGATAATTATAGAAGTACTCATAGAATGCTTGCTAAAAAGCTCTTGACACATATTACCCAACTGTTTCTAAAATAACTGCTATAGTTTATACTCCCATCTGTAGATTATGAAAGTATGTTCCTTCGTCACACTTCTTTTTCAGAGTTGTTTCCAAATGGTCTCAGGATGTATTCTATCCTATAAATCTGAGGATCATTTTCTTCCCAACTTCCACCTCTCCAACAGACACTACCCACCTGGGTGGAAAAATAATGTTGGGAGTTTGGGAAATTCTGTTAATTGTATAGATTAAGTTGGGGAGGGCTGACATGTTCATCTTTCAGTCTAGTAGTGTATTATATCTCTACTCAGGAATAATTCTTCTTATAAAACATCCCTTACAGGACAGAATCAGAACAAGGTCCCAACAATTAAAGGCAGGCCTTAAGTTCAGCAAATAAACTGAAGAAGATTAAAATGAAAAGCAACTTCCACCCAGGCCAGCCTCATATCACCAAGCAGTGACTCTTTCCCTACAGAAGAAAATCATAGGATGGCTGTCATGGATATAATTTATCACTAAAATTATGAGTCCTTCTTATTCTAGGTCATATAATAAGCCAAGGCAGAATTGTAAAAGGCTGAAACCTAAATCCCAAAACATTGTCTTGAGGAATACTAGTCTCTCATGCTAAATATCCAAACTCAATTTACTTGGAAGATTCAATGAAATTATAGAACCAATCATATGCTGGCAAAAAATGTAAGCAGGGAGGGAGCAAAGCAAACAAAAATGGCAAAGGCCACGTTCACTAAGCCTTCTTGTTGACTCTTTGTAGACAATGATTATCTTCTATAAACTATAAGCTACCTCTCTTTACCTAATATGACCATACTTGACATACAATATTCCCATCCAATAAAATGTATGTAACAAGAAGCAAATAATAATCCCTGGTTTCCTAGCAGTATAAAACTGGGAAAAATAAATAGAGGCATGCAATGTCAAGCTTGGAAGGAATTTTACAGATTACCTAGCCAATCTCTTTCTTTTCCAAATGAGTATGCTGAGCCTGAGAAAAAACATGGCAACAAGGTCACACAACCAATTAACAACAAGAAAAGTCCTGTAACCAGGTCTCTTAACTTCCAAGGCAATGCTCGATACTACCACATTCTGGTGCACACATATCTGATTGAACATTATCTTGCTATCAATTCATTTCCCCGCAAAAATGGCAATAAAAATCAAGCTTTTCTTCTGAATAATTTGACCAAAGCAAAAAAAAAATAAGACACTGGGGGAACAGACAGAAGAAATTGTCACTGTATATAAAAGAACAGCTTTTTAAGCTGTTGCAAGTTAGTCCAATTTTGTATAAAATATTTAAGAAACATTAAATGTTTAACTTTAATTAAATAATTTTAGTAAGTTAAAAATATATAATTTCAAACAAAATTCATCAATTTTGAGGAAAATTCTTCAAAAGTCCTCAACACTTCTCAAATATAGATGTTAGAAATATACTGCATTTTTGAGGAGCTAATTTATCCCCTGGAAAAAAGGGTCAATTGGAAATTTTTGTCTAATAGAGTAAAAATAAAGGTGTACATTTCTGGCAGGCCAGGCCTGGAAAGAGAGAGAGTAGCAGCTGGCACAAAGAAAAACCTTAAACAAACATGTTCTCCTGTTGTATTTCCTTGAATAAATCAGACTACCAAAACACAAAATTAAGACCTACGCATATATCTGCTTCCATATGCTCTTTGGAGATCCATCAGAACAGTCAGTGAGAAAGCACCAAGAGAAACCTGCCTTTCAAAAGTCATTGTACATGAGGAAGTAAGGAAGGAAGCTGAAAGGGTTTTGATTTCATGAATGCAGAGGAAAATCAAATTCAGCTTTCATTGAGCCATGGTCATCAATGAGGTAAAGCGTGGAGCCAGGATGAGAACCCACTGTAACAAATAGTCTGCTTTAGTATGGTTAGTATCTGAACCACCACCAGGTTCAATCTATTAAGAAACCACCAAGAATATTTTTGCCGTATTTTACACTAAGGAAGAAAAATTAAGTTTCTTATTCAGAGTTTTTTCCAAAAAAGATAAAAGACATGAATTTTGTTATTTATTATTTAAACAAAGTATACAAAGTTAAAAATATCACAACTCTCTCCAAGAGATTCAGCAGCTATTTTACGGCAATGCTAAAGATTAGGTTTCCAATCAAAAAATAATTAGAAAAATACCCAAATAAGGATTCCATTTAATACAATTTTCACCAAATGATTTAAGTGTTGTACCCTACCTTAAGACCATAAAGAAGTGATAAGCCAACAAAAATATTTTCTATTCCACAAGTACTTATCTTCCTTGTTGCACAAAGAAATTAAAGCTAATAGGTCCATGTGCTGACAACAACAATCATTAGTTACAATCTGTATTTAACTGTTTCTAAATAAAATCCATTTCTGTCACAAACTCTTTCATAAAGATACAGTCTAGTGGCCTACAGCTCAACTAAAAACTGATGCTGGAAAAGCAGCAACTCTTTAGAGAACACAGGATGGCTAAAACTTTGCTGAAAACATTTCTTTGGATCATACACCTATGTAAACAAATATGAGCCAATTGCTATAATATTTTTTTGGCTTAACAAAAAACTCTTATAATAAACCACTTAATTTCTCTCTGTAACAAAGGCAATATACTAGAGGTCAGACCTTGGCCTTTATATAGAACTAGGCTTTGCAACCATCCTGATAAGATCAGGGGATTGTACATGTGTTTAAAGTGCTTTTTAAGGGTTTTCCCAGAGTAGGCAATTTGCTAAATCGCTGCTTCTTCCCAAGGTTGAGAAGTTTCTATCTACTAGCTTGCTTGTTCTATTATTTTAAACATGAGACTAAATGAGAAGTCTAAGAAAAGTCTGACCTCGTGTTCAGAAAAGGAATTAAGAAATCACATCTCTAACTCATTTTAAGAACTGTCCAAAAGGCTTTTCATCATTAAAGGTCCAATTCAGCAAGTGTTCATATTATATCAAGAAACCTACCTCCAGCCCCAAAGCCAATCAAACGACACTTAACGTCACCAAGAAAACTGATGCCTAAATACCATTCTTCAGAAAAAATTAAATTACTATTTGAATAAACCTTCAGAAAAAAAGTCTATGGGAAAATAAAGGATATCCCCAATTAGGAAAGAAAGAGGGATAGTCATGTGATATATAGAAAATGGGTGATCCTGAAAATGTCTCAAATGAAACATGACAGAAAAGTTAAGAAACTCTTAAAAATATATTATAAATATAAACTAAAATTAGAGTCACTATTCCTAGAATAAATTCTTGCATTTGCAAGGAACTTTGAAGTATAATTTTTTCAGCATCACTCACACCAAACAACTCTTTGAAATCCAGCACCAGCTACTACCATTTTTCTCCTCTCCCCTTCCTAGTAAAGTTACTCAAAAGAAATGATTGTTCTCACATGTCTGCCTCTTTTTCTTACCATTCTCTCCTTAACCCATTCCAATCAGGTTCTTGCCTTACCACTTAACCAAAACTACTCTTTTCAAGATCATTAATGACCTCTACTTCGCCAAATCCAAATATCAATTCCCAACATTCCTCTCACTAGATCTAACAATAGTATTAAATTCAGTCCATCAACTCTTATTTTTCTTCTTATGACTGATCACTACCTGTCATATATTTGTGTAATATGTATCTCTTTCTAACATTATATAAACTCCGTAAGAGCAGGAACTCTCTATTTTGTTCACTGATGTATTCCAGGAATGTAGACCAGCGACAATCACAAAATAGAGGCTGAGTAAATATCTGTTGAAAGAACAAATGACCACTACATGGTCTGGCATAGAGTAAATGGCACTTTGCAAATACCACTAGACGAATGGTTCTTCACCCTGACTGGCTATTAGAATCTAGTCTTGAACCCCACCCCCAGAGAGATTCCCTAAATTGGAAATAAATTATTCGTGTGTGATTCTAATATGCAGCCTGGTTATGAACCACTATATTATCTGATGAGTACCCTAAAAGATTATGATTTTTTTCATCATTGTACCTCCTTCCCAGGGCAATGGCTGGCAATATGATTAATAATGTTGATTAAATGAAGGAATCCATGAAAGATGGTGATTTAGTCTTTCTTGTGTATTTCACTTCTATTGACGAAAAGCCAACTGGTTTATAGAGCAAGTCTTTTCCAGAGCTATATATTTTTAAAGGTTAAAAAGTTCTTCCTTAAGCTGAGGAAGGCTCTTCCTCACTGTAATTTTACTCAGGGGTCCCAGATCTGCTATGGGCTATAAATATGAAATTCATTTTCTAAAGGTAGCTCTTTATAAATTCAAAAATAATCATGATGAGCCCTCTCAGTCAGGACAAATCAAAGCAAATATGGGAATTAATATGTCCCAGATTCATGCTTTCTGGGCAGGAGGTATCTCAGCCACAAATAAGTACACTGAATCTAGAACCCTGAGGAGTAATTAGAAGTTATCTGTACCAGGGAGACAGAGGAAATGGATTTTCAGACATGAGCATCGTGAAGTATGCATGGATGGAGGTATATGGCATCTCTAGAAATAGGGAATTGTGGTTAAATTGCTAAGTAAGAAGGAGGGGTGAAATGGAAGGGAGTGAGGGGTTTACAGAAGAACATATAGAAAAAGCTAAAAAGTGACCTGAGACCAGATGATGAAAGGCCTGTAGACAGTGTTGAATTGATTTATTTTATGACTGATTGGACATGGGGTTTAGAGAAGACGACAAAAATGATACCAAAGCAATCATTATTAGCCAATCACAAAAGGAAGAAAGAAGAAATACTACAAGTAGAGGGGAAGATACTGAATTTGATTTGGAGTGTGTTTAATCTGAAGCAGTCCAGGACATCCTCACTGGATGTGTCTTTTAAGGAGTTATAAATGTGATTTTGGAACTTGATAGAGAACTAAGTATGAGAGGATAGATTTAGGAGTCATTTTTTAAAGGTTATAAGTAACACAAGAAGTTGGATGAAAAATTTTAACAATGGTTCTCCATAAGTGAGATTGAAGGTGATTTTCATCTTTTTGTTTGTTCAAATTATTCAAGCTGTTTATATGTTACCTCTGTGTACAGAAAAATATGAATGAAAAAAGGAAAATATAGATAAGATCACACAGAGCAGACACGTACAATACAAAAAAAAAAGACAACCAAAAGCAAAAACCTGGGATCCCCAATATTTAAAAAGAAGGAGCAGAAGAGTAGCTGGTTAAAGGGATAGGAATATAACATTGAGAGACACAGTATCTCAGGTAGCAAGTCTGGAAACAGGGTCAAATATGATAGAGTAGGGTGGGTTTTAAAGGAGGCACTGGATTTGGTAATTAGAAGATCATTACTAGCCATAATATGAGATTCAGGAAAATGGGACAAGAGCTAAGATACAGTGAGTTGAAAAGAGAGCAGAGAATTGAGGAAATAAAAGTACAGAGTCTGGATTTGAAGGGAAGACCAGAAAAAAAGTCATTGGTTAAAAAAAGTTCAGGCTAAGGATTAGCTTAACTTCATCTGCGTCGTCATAGGGAATGCAGAACCAGCTAATCTGAAACACCGAGTCACATTCATTTTCCCAGTTCTGTCAAGGTCATTATCCACCGCTACAGAAGATGGGCTCTAAGGACAGATAAACCTATTTGTTCAGGTGAACATATTTTGTCTTCCTAAGAAGAAAAGCCTAAGAGTCCCAAAAACTTACAAAACCATCACTATTCTAAAAGAATTCTTACTTTGATCTCAATGCAAACTGTTATTCAACCAAATACTCCTCACTTCACACACACACACAAAGTAAATCTTGCAGGACTTATGATTTACAAAAATACAATTTTAACTAATAATAAACACGTTTAACTGTCCTTATAATTGAACACAAAGTCAGCTCTCAATATCCAGAAAGAACACAAATGCTCATCACCGCCAACTAAACAAAGTCTTCATTTTAGCCTCTGAATGAGGAATGAGGCCACCACCTTCCTCACCCGAACTCTCAGAGACTCTGGTACTTATATGATCTAAGGCAGACAGGCAGGCAAGTGGGAGTAGTTCCAACAACAGGCATGTTTAGCTGACTAAGTGAATGATTAGCTCTTGAAAAATCAAGATTTGTCTTATAGCACTTAATAATGAGTGAAGCAGAAAACTAAATTACTTCCTAGAATATCTCAAAATGCCAAGAGCCCCTTAATGCTTACATTTACATTTCAGGCTGCTGCTGCTGAACTTGATAAACAATCTAGTTGGAGTACTCACTAATGAGTCTTCATGTTCACAGATTACATTATCATATTGTACCTTAAGAATATCAAGTACTATGATTAGAACTATATTTTATGTTAAAAATAGATAGGCATATGAATAATCAAATTATGGTATATCAATACAATGGAACACTACTCAGCAATAAAAAGGAACAAATTATTGCTAGACACTACAACGTCAATGAATCTCAAAATCATTATGCTGAGTGAAGGAAACCAAGCAAAAAAGAATACAAACCATATATGACTCCACTTATATAAAACTTTAGAAAGTGAACTGAATCTGTAGTGACAGAAAGCAGATCAGTGACTGCCTGGAGACAGAGTGCAGAAAGGAGTGGATTACAAAGGGGCAGCAGATGTCTTTCGCGGGTGTCGGAAATGTTTGCTATTTGGTTATGGTAATGGATTCACAAGCATCGAAACTGATCAAATTTTATACTTCAAATATATTAAGTTTAGTATATTTCAGTTTACTAGGATAAAGGTTTTATTTTAATTATAACGCAGTAGTTAATAACCTTTCCTTAAAAAATCTGAATAACATATTTTAAAGCAATATCATTTACATATGAACAGTGAATGGACTAATTAAAAAACGATTGTTACTAAATGGGTTAATGTGTGTAAAACACTTAGAACAATGTCTGGCCCATAATTAATATTATATAATTCTTTTAAAAAGAGATGGGCCTAAGGAAGAAAACAAATAAAAATTAAAACAGCTGTCATAAAGTGATTATTTTATTTTTGAAGCTCTTACAGGCTTCTGGTTTAAGAGGTAACACCTCTTACCCCCACTTACCTCTTTGTCTCCATCCTTTATTCCCAGAACAATACAAGTAAAGTCAGAGGCAGAAAATGCCCTAGGTCTAGTGCCTGCCATGGGTTGCTTCCCATGCAAGAACAACAGACTACTCTGCTTCTTTAAATCAAATTCTCCTAATCAAGAATCTAGTAGTGACAGAATGAAATCCCCTCAGTTCATCAACATAGCACGGAAATGAAGTTTGCCAGACACCAGAAACTGGACTAGGGACTCTACACAGGAACCCCATCCTCACAAAAGGAGCCACCCACACATACTGTATGTTGATAAAACACAGGAGTATATACGGCTCTCCTTGTTAAAAGGTGTACGAAACAACTATCTTGCAGGAGATAAAAGACTTTGGAAACATATGAGAAAGCAATTACAACTCTGAGGAAAAAAAGAATAATCTGAAAGTGATTGTCCAGTGGGGGCACAAATTGTAATTAAAGGCTTTGCATACTTAGTAAGATGCAATATACAGCCTGTGAAAAGCAGTTGTGGGAGCTCTATGTATCGACCAGTTCTGTGTAGGCAGAGTGGGAGAAAGTGGGGCTTGGTGGAAACAGAGGTCTCTGGAGACAGATATATCCCAGCTTTATGGCTCACTAGCTTTGTCATTTTTTTGCACATTATTAAATGTACTTGAGCTTCAGTCTGCTCATCTTTGAAATCAGAGACATGGATTGCAGGGAGGATTACTGTTAATATAAGTAAAGTGAACCTGTTTAGCTGCTCAATAAATGGTATTTGTTATCAAAGACAATTAACTGTCAAAGTATTAGAATTAGCAAGACAGCTCTGTAAGAGATTATACAATTAATTTTCAAAAACCCAATGATTTTTCAATATGTCAGGGAAAAAACTGATTAATGGTGGGAGGGAAACTGTCAGGTAAAATAATAATATGAAATACTTAGGAAAATGTAAAAATTATAAAAATGTATGTACCTAACACCAGAGCCCCAAAATATATGAAGCAAATACTGAAAGATTTGAAGGAAGAATCAGACAGGTCAATATTAATAGTAGGAGCCTATAATAGAGCACTTTAAATAATGGAGAGAACATCTAGACAGAAGATCAATAAAGAAATAGAAGACTTGAACAATACTCTAAACAATCTGGACCTTATAGACATATATAGAACACTTCACTCAACAACAGAATACACATTCTTCTCTGGTGCACATGGATCATTCTTGAAGATAGACCATAGCTGAGGTCACAAAACAAGTTTCAATAAATTCAAAAACAATGAAATGATATAATGTATCTTCTCTGGCCACAATGTAATTACACTAGAAATCAATAACAGAGGGAGAAATGGAAAATTCACAAATATGTGGAAATTAAACAACATACTATTAAATAACCAAAGGATTAAAAAAAGAAATCACAAGGGAAATTAGGAAATATCTTGAGGCAAATGAAAATGAAAATACAACATACCAAGACTCATGGGTTGCAGCAAAGGAGTGCTGAGAGGGAAATTTATAGCTATAAATGCTTACATTTAAAAAGAAGAGAAGAAATATCTCAAATCAGAGACCTAACATCAAAACTGGAAGAACTGCTAGACACTATAAGCAGGACAGATAAGCTCAGGAATTCTGCACCCTGTCAGTAGGCCTTACTTTGGAATATATGCTCCCCAGTGTAACAGTTAGACTCATTCAGTTTCCCTACACATGGCTCTTCTGCCCCTTTTATTTGAACCTATAATTAGCACTATGCTTGTTAAATATATGTCCCAGAGACTTATATCTTTGGTCTGTTCATGTGCTGGTTAAGCCTTGAATCTCAGCAGAGTTGCAACAACTACTCTCCAGTTCATTGGACTCACCCAGGACAACTAACAAGGACATGATGATGGACAACACCCATCCTAAGGAAGAGAGATTATCTGCAACTGCAAGCAAGATAGTTCCATCCATCTGCTCCATGGGATCTAAGCCCCCTCTCACTTAGAAGCAGAGTGGGCATCACCATCCCAAAATTTTCAAGATTGGGGGATGAACAATGGACTAAAGCAGACTTATTATTATTCTATTATAGACTTATTATTCTAGCAATGGAAAAACTTTAATCATTGATATAAAGGCAGTGGCCACCAGAGGTTCTGAATGAAGGGAGACGGAAGAATAGGTATAACATGGGGGCATTTTTGGGACATTGGAATTGTCCGGCACAACATTGCAATGACGGATACAGGCTATTATACATTTTGTCATAACCTATAAAATTGTGCAGTGTAAAGTGTAAACTATAATGTAAACTATAATCCACAGTTAGTAGCAATGCCTCAATGTGTTCATCAATTGTAACAAATGTACCACACTAATGAAAGATGTTATTAATGTGGGAAAGTGTGGGAGGGGGAAGGGGGGGATATAGGAATCCCCTATATATTTTATAACATTTATAACATTTACATAATCTAAAGCCTCTTTTTAAAAAATTTTTTAAAGAACAAATAAACATTTAAAAAACTGGCAGAACTAGAAAAAGAAGAGCAAGGTGAATCTAAAGAAAGCAGAAGGAAGGAAAGAACAAAGATTGGAGCAGAGACAAATGAAATAGAGAACAAGAAAAACAATAGAAAGAATCAACAAAAGATGGCTCTTTGAAAAGATCAATAAAATTGAAAAACCTTTAGTTAGATTAGTGAAAAGAAAAAGAGAGAGGATACAAATAACTGAAATCAGAAAAGAATAGGTGGTCATTACTACTGACCCCAAAGAAATAAAAAGGACTATAAGAGGATACTATGACCAACTGTATATAAACAAATTTGATAACCAAATCAAAATGGATAACTTCCTAAAAACACACAAACCACCTACACTGCCTCGAGAAGGAACAGATCTCAACAAATCAATAACTAGTAAAGAGACTGAATCAGTAATCAAAAACCTCCCACTGAAGAAAAGCCCAGGTCCAGATGGCTTCACAGAGGAATTTTACTGAACATTCCAAGAAGAATTAACAACAATCCTGCTCAGACTGTTCAAAATAAATGAAGAGGAAGGAACATTCCCTAATTCATTCTACAAGGCCAACATCAACATCATACCAAAATCAGTTAAATACTGAAACCACCATTTACCAACTCCCTTGAAACCACCACTACTTACTAACCCACTTTTCAGAGTAGCCTCTCCCTTTTGATTTGTATAAGTTTCTAGAAGTTTCTACTTCCCTTTCGTTCAAATGCCATCTCCTTGTGTTTATTCATAGGAGACTTGCTGCCTCACAAGATATGTTACTGTTTCTTCTCCCCCTTGCAGCACCTGCTAAAACCAGCTCCAACCAGTTCTAGTCACTGAGCATGCTAAACCTTCATTTTAAGATCAAGAACAATTCGCAACAGAGCATGCTCTGTTTAACCCCATCTTTCCCAAACTAGATTGGGCCCATGCCTTCTCACCCTATCCTTAGCCACTCCCTTAAGCCTACCTTCCCCAGATGGTACAAATCCCCAGTACCCATATTGTTCTGGGAAACTGATCTGAGGCTTGCCTCTGGTCTCCTCGCTGGCTGACTATGCAATAAACCTTTCTTTTCTTTCCAATGACTCAGTATTTTCTTATGTGCACATCATGCAAATGAGCCCATGTTGGGCAGTAACAATACCACAAGTAAAGAAAATTACTGATCAATGTCTTTTAGGAATATAGATGCAAAAGCCCTCAACAAAATACTAGCAAACTAAATCCAACAGCACATTAAAAGAATTTTACAACATGATCAAGTGGGATTTACCCCAGATATGCAAGGAGGGTTCAACATAAAAAAAATCAATTAGTATAATATACTACATTAATAATGTAGAGTAAAAACCACAAGATGATTTCAATTGATGCAGAAAAGGCATTTGAAAAAACCCAGCACCACTTCTTGACTTAGAAAGATAGGAATAGAAGGAAACTTCCTCAACATGGTGAAAGGCATATATGAAAAGCCCACAGCTTTTCCACTGTCCACTGTCACCACTGTTATTCAACATTGCACTAGAAGTTCTAGCCAGAACAATTAGGCAAGAAAAAGAAATAACAGGGATCCAAATGGAAAGGAAGAAGTCAAGCATTCCCTATTTCCAGATGACATGATCTTATAACAGAAAATCCTGGGGAAAAAATACAACAAAGTTTCTAGAGCTAATAAATGAATCCAGCAAAGTGGCAGGGTACAAGATCTACACCCAAAAATCAGTACTGTTTCTACACACTAATAATGAACAATCTGAAGAAGAAATCAAGAAAAAAATTCCATATGTGATAGGAACTGAAAGAATTAAATATTTAGGAATAAATCTAACCAAGGATGTAAAGGACTAGACTACAAAACATTGCTTAAAGAAATCAAAGAAAACCTAAATAAATGGAAGGATATTCCATGTTCATGGATTGAAAGATTAAATATTGTTAATATGTCAATTCTACCCAAAGCTATTTACAGATTCAACACAGTCCCAATGCAAATTCCAACAATCTTCATTGCAGAAATGGAAAAGCCCATTATCAAATTCATATGGAAGGGTAATGGGCCCTGAATAGCCAAATCCATCCAGAAAAAGAAGAACGAAGTTGGAGGACTCACATTTCCCAAAATTAAAACTTATTATGAAGCCACAGTAATCAAAACAGCATGGCACTGGCCCAAGGAAAAACATATAGACCAAGGCTATCAAACAGAAATCGACCCTCATGTTTGGCCAACTGAGTTTTTACAAAGTTGCAAGGACCACCAATTGGAAAAGAATATTCTCTTCAACAAATAGTGCTTGGAAAACAGGATATCCAGTTGCAAAAGAATGAAGGTGGACTCCTATCTCACACCGTATACAAAAATCAACTAAAATGGAACAAAGACCTAAATATAAAAGCAAGAACTATAAAACCCCTAGAAGAAAACATAGGGAAGCATTTTCAGGACTTGGTGTTAGATAATGGTTTCTTATACTTTATATCCAAAGCAGAAGCAACAAAAGAAAAAAACAGATAAATGGGACCTTATCAAAATTAAAAATATTTGTACATCAAAGGACTTTATCATGAAAGTAAAGCAACAACCTATACAATAGGAGAAAATATTTGAAACAACATATCTGATAAGGGTTTACTATCCAGAATATATAAAGAAATTCTTTACCTCAACAACAAAAAACAACTCAATTTAAAAATGGGCAAAATACCTGAATTTTCTCCAAAGAAAATATACTAATGGACAAAAAGGACATGAAAAGATGCTCATCTTTAACCACTAGGGAAATGCAAATCAAAACCAAAAAGAGATACCATTTCCCATCCTCTAGAATGACAACTATATTAAAAAAAAAAAAAAAAAAAAACAGAAAATTAAAAGTGTCGGAGACAATATGGAGAAATGGGAACACATTCATTGCTTATGGTAATGTGAAATGGTACAGCTTATGGGAATGTGAAATGGAAGACAGTTTGACAGTTCCTCAGAAAATTATGTATAAAATTATCATACGACCTGGCAATCCCACTTCTAGTTATTTACCCAAAAGAACTGAAAGCAGAGAATCAAACAAGTATTTGTACACCAGTGTTTATAGAGGCCATTATTCACAACTGCCAAAAGATGGAAGCAACCCAAGTGTCCATCAATGAATGAATAGATGAACAAAATGTGGTATATACACACAATGGAATATTATTCAGTTGTAAAAAGGAATGACATTCTGATTCATGTGACAACATGGATGAACCTTGAAGACATCATTTTGAGTGAAATAAAACAGACACAAAAGGACAAATATTGTAAAATCTCACTGATATGAAATAATTAGTATAAGCAAACTCATAGAGTCAGAATCTAGAATATAGGTTACCAGGGGATGAGCTGGGTGTGGGGAACAGGGAACTAAGGCTTAAAATATACAGAGTTTCTATTTGGGAAGATGGAAATGTTTTGGTAATGCTGGTGGTGATGGTAGCACAACATTGTGAATGTAACTAACTGCGCTAAATTATAATTGAATATGGTTAAGGGGGGAAATTTCAGGTTGTATATATGTAACAGAATAAAAACTTAAAAAAAAATAGCCATGGAACATCCCAATACAAATAGTGAACCCTACGTTAAACAATGGACTTTTAGTTAGTAGTACAATTAAAAAATGTGTTTTCATCAATTGTAACAAATGTTCCACACCAATGAAAAACCCTGTCTTCTATGCGTGATTTTTCTGTAAATCACAATTTCTCTAATAAAAAAGGAGAAAAAATACTTAGGAATACAAAGACTGTTAGTGAGTAATACAGAATGCCTAAAAAAAATGCTGACACAAACTATGTCTTTAAATGTGAAGATAATTTTATAAAAATGACATTTTTCCAAATAATTGAAGAGATTTAACAGAATTCAAGAGAAAATTCCAGTGAGATTTTTAAGAAACATCTCAAAATCATTCTGAAGTTGATTTAGACTAAATGAGTAAGAAGAAATGAGATATCTTGCAAAGAAAAAAAAATGAGACAAATTATATAAAACCATATTATAAAACATCATGTGCAGTCTTGGTACAAAAAAAATCAATAAAAAAGTCAATAGTACAAAATAAATGGGTCAAAAGTAGATATATGTGTTAGTGTATATATATAATATATATTATACATAAAATAATAGAATATAAAGAGTATATACATATATACAACAGATGGTATAAAAAGAAAATCAATGGAGAAAGGATGAATTATGTATTGTTAAAAATACTATTTGGGAAACTGGCTATTCTGAGAACAAATTCAGAGACTTACCTTATATCAAGCACTGAATAAAATTCTAGATGAGTCAAAATATGAATAAGTTTACAGAATATGGTTAAATTTTTTAAAAAGTAGATTGTCAAACTATGTGCAGAATATTCCCATTTTGTAAACACATGGGTATAATCAAAATGAAACATATGCAAAGGACATTTGACATGTATGATAGAGGCAGTATACCATGATGGTTAAGAGTGTGAGCTCTGGGGCAAGCAGCCTGGGCTCACGAGTAATGTAACTCCACTGGAAAGTATTAGGACTGAGCTCATTAGCATTTGGGGGAGTTAAAATATGAAATGCACTTAAAACTGCACCTGCCTATTGTTGTTCTTATTATTTATTATCCCTGTTACAAATGCTAAGATGTTAAGAGTGGTATGTATATTTGGTGAGATTATGGGTGCTTTATTGCTTCTGTTTTTAAGAACACACATGCATTGCTTTTAATTTTAAAAAGTGGCAAATGTAAAAAGTAAAACCATTAAAAAATTAGAGAAAATGATATGACTTACCTGCCTTTGGATAGGGAAGCATTTCTCTAGCATAATAAGCTCAGATATGTTTAAGCACCAATTATTATTTTGGTTCCAGTTGTTTCTTAGCATGCATTATTTAAATGCCTAACATTTATCAAATAGAAGTCTGTATTAAATTTATACTTCAGATGGTCAATTCTTTCAGTTCTCAATTTTAGGATTGAGAAACACCAAAGGGCAAGGCTTTATATTTATACTGTGGCAATCTTAGAATAAAGTACTCAGTATGATGTCTAAGAAAGAGTGTATCCTAGGACTAAAAGCACCACAGATAAACATTTATCTTTCCCTCTGTTACAGGAGGAATGTATGCAGTCATTGAACTGCCCCTCAAATCTACTATGGTAACACAGGCACGGGGCAGCAAACTTATGGTGCCTATAGATGTGACCTTGGCCAGCAGACCCAAGCAGGAGCCCTGCAACTTTCAGAATATAAAGCAGCAGCTGATGGCTCTACAGATACAAAACACCTTCTTACACTAACTAAATTCTGCCTTCCTCTGCCTACTACCCGCTAATTGTAATCTTCCCCTCTAAATGAGCACTATACCTAATGCCTCTTATTCCTGACTGCATTAAATATATTTGAAGTTTACTACCCTATGTCTTCTCCAAGCTAAGCATCCTCAGTTCCCTTGACCAATGCTCCTGTAACATAATTTCTAAATAATCCATTTTCTAATTCACACCTCAAACCATGTCTATGTCCCTCTTCAAATATCACACTTAAGTTGAATTACTGACTTAATTTAAATGTCAATGTCTACCTTTCAGGAGCCAAGCACTCTGCTCATATTACCAGAACTGTTAGCAGCGACATGACATTTGCGGCTTCAAAGGAACTTTTAAGCAAGACCTCTGCATCCTATCCTTGAACATCTCATTTTCAGAATCTAAAAAACAGTCTACCTTTAAACCAATTCTATTTACTTACCCATTATTCTAGCCTCTCAAAATCATTTTCAATCCCAATTCTGCTTTTCAACTCATTAGGTATTCTTCCCAGCTTTCTGACTTTACAAAATTTGGTTACGCTACCTCAAAACCAAGATATCAGTTAAAATAGTATGGGGAGTGGGGGTAGCTCAGTGGTTGAGCAACTGCGTGTCATGTACAAGGTCCCAGGTTCGATCCCTGGTACCTGCTAAAAAAAAAAAAAAATTAATTTGAGCTTCTTTTGGGAGTAGATGTGGCTCAAGCAGCTGAGCGCCTGCTTCCCAGATGGGAGGTCCTGGGTTCCGTTCCTGGTGCCTCCTAAAAAAAAACAAAAACAAACAACAAGCAAAACAAATGGAAAAAAAAGAAACCAACTCAGGGGAGCCGATGTGGCTCAGTGGTTCAGCACTGACTTCCCAAATACGAGGTCCCAGGTTCAATCCCCCACCCCCAGTACCTCAAAAAAAAAAAAAAAAAAAAACCTTAGTAATAGTAAATATTATCAGGACAGAGATTGGATACTGTCTTAGTTTGGCAGGGCTACTGTGCAAAGTACCTGTTGGTTAACAAGAGGAATTTATTGTCTCTAAGGTTTAGAGGCTAGAAGTCCAAAATCAAGGTGTCAACAGAGCCATGCTTTCTCTGTCTGTAGCATTCTGGTGGTAGCTTGCCAGCAATCCATAACTCCATTTCTGCTTCTGTAACATGGCCATCTCTCCCCCTGTGTCCTCCTGACTATGTCCAAATTTCCTCAACTTATAAGGATTTCAGTCATATTGGATTAAGGCCCATCCTGATTCAGTTTGGCCTCACCTTAACTAATAGGATCTTCAAAGATCATAGTTACAAATGAGTTCACAGTCATAGGATGGGGGGATGGGACTTGAACATGTCTTTCTGGAGGATATGATTCAATCCATAAAAATTACTGAGCCCAAAGGTATTATACTGGAGACATTTATCCAGCATAGCGTTAGTTCATTAAATTAATAACCTTGGTGTACATTAGTTCGAATATCCAAGAATCTGCTAGCTATAGCACCATTTAGCACATTTAGCATATACTTGTCCACATGGTTACAAAAATTCAGATGCCTTGCTGAACATCAAGAATCACACCTATGTCATACCCCAGATTGGTGGTCTCCTAACCCCATCAACCCAGTCAGCCTCTGTGGTAACACTATTGGCTGTGCCTCCTTAGGTTCATTCTCAAACACTTCTCACCCTGCTTGCTTCTTAAATGCCGGCCTTTCCCTACATACTCTCCTTGGTACACTGCTGTGGTTATAAATACTCAGAGCCCAGGTGACCTCAAGTGGTAGTCTGATATTATTTATGAATTCCAAAAAAGATATTTGATTATTTTTGTAAACTGGTCTGTTCCTCTGGGCGTGATACCCTCTGATTCCATTAGATTCAGCTGAGATGTCTTTGATTAAATTGTCAAGATTACGGCTTTGATACGACCACGTCATTAGAGTGTGCAGGGTTGAGTCCCTACCCCCTTCGTGGGCTGTTAAAACAGACTCTCACAGGGAAGTAGATACACAGAAAAGAAGATACATGAGGAAAAAGAGAAGGCTCCATTAGACACAGCAGAGGCCCTGGGAAGAGAGATGAGCCTGATAGTCTACAGGTGACCTTGTGAGGAGAGCAGAGCAGCTGAGCCCAGACAGAAATGAGCCCTGGAGAGAGAGACAAGCCTTATGCCAGCCTCCAATTGAGATCAGAAGTAGCTGGGACCATGGAACCTTAAGAGAAAGAAGGAAGGCTAAATCCTCAGACATCATACGCCATCTTGCTTCAACATATGGCAAATGACTTTGGGTGAGCAATACCTCTTATGGTACCCTAAGTTGGACTCTTCAGGGCTTTTTGACTGTAAGCTTCTACCCCAAATAAATACTCTTTATAAAAGACAACAGATTTCTGGTACTTTGCATCAGCACCCCTTTTGGCTGACTAATATACCTCATTAATACCAACGGCTTCAATTACCACATACGTGCTCATGGCTCCCAAACTGTCTCTCAGCTACACTCCCATACATCTAACTGTCTCCAGGAGAGCACTGCTTGGATGTCCCTCTGGCTCTTTAAACTCAGGATGTCCAATATTGAACTCATCCTCTTTCTCTCCAGCTGCCTTCTCCCTTTACATTCTTAATCTCAATGAAAAGCAATAGTATCTACCCAGCCCCTCCATGAAAAACATAGAAGTCACTATAGGCTATTGCTTCTAATTCAGTCACCAATTCCTGAAAATAGGATCTCTTTAATAGCTGTCAAATCCATCTCCTTCCACCCCCTCCATTTTCTTGGCTCTGTTTCATTTCTCCCTGTGAGAAACATCTTCCTGCCGCCAATCTGATACTCCTTTTATCTTCCTCCACTAGCAGACAGAACAATCTTTCTAATCTGTCAATGGATCCCCATAGCTTTCCTCACCAGGCTCTCTGTCTCTGCCTTCATAACCTGGTCATCTTCTGCCACTCCCACACACATGCCCTTCAGTCTAGCCTTTAAAAGGTAAAATTATTTCATTCTTCTGTGCTATTGCACATGCTATGTTCTTTGAGATATGCTGGCCTCTAAACATCCTATAAAGCACTTATAGAAATCTTTCAAAAATCAGCTCAAACATCACTTCTTCTGAGACAATGGCTCCTGAGTCTGATTCAATTGCCCCTTGTCTGTGCTTCTATATACCCTGTGCATGTCTCCATCATAGCACTTAAGCCATCCGTATTATAGTCATATACAGTAAGTCATATACTTATGAATTTTCCCATGGGAGAAATACGTGATAGGAACTCATCAAATACCAGATGAACAAATAGAGACATGAATAGCCACTTGAAAAAGAATAGATAATGAAGTAGCATTCTCCTGAAACATCAAAAAGACACTCTTAAAACAAAAAATGCCTATCCCAGCACAAGAATTCTTGGTGACTTGGCAGTTGCTTCAAGAATTTTTTCTCAACCAAACACATGAATAGCCTTCATATATTGTAAGAATTTAATAAGGTACTATGTACCAAATATCAGTGTTTTAAAAATTAAAATTTACTCCTTTGTGATATAAGAGAAGCAATTTCATACGCATTTTTTGCCTAAATAAATACTTGCATTCTCTCAAAATGTAAATCAAATTATAAAATCTCTCATGATAAATCTCCCATATTAGTTCAAAACACATAAACAGGAAAAAATCCAGGGAAGTATATTTTCAATGTGTACGATATGTTTTACTTACTATATTAAGAGCTCACATACATAAGAAAAACAATGGTACTCTAAAGCATAAATGAAAACACCTCAACAGAAAATTCACAAAAGGTAAAATACCAAAAGTTAAGTAACATGAAAAACTGGCCCTCATTAGCAATCAAAGAAATACAAATTACAATGAGATAGTGTTTCTCACCATCAAATTGGTAATTATTAATAAATAACAATTTTCAGAGTTTGCCAAGGTATAGTTCATATCCCTCAACCTAAGATTTCTGGTGCAAGTAATCTATTTAATGAAATAACCAGAAATTCAGCCAATGTTTTGCACTATGGTTTATTATAACATTTTATACTATAAAGAGCTAAAAACAAACTAAATGCCCCAAATTAAATTTACTCATTAATTCAACAAGCATCTATTGAGCATTACTATGTGCCAAGAACTGTTTGAGATGCTAGGGATACATTAATTAAGAAAAAAAAAAAAAGAGAGAGAGAGAGAAATCTTGTCTTTATGGAGTTCACAATTATTTGGTAGAGTCACACATACAAAATAATTAAAATACATATTACGATGGATGCTGAAAAGTGCTATAGAGAAAAATAAAAGCATGAAACACAGATGGAAAGGAGGGGGCCGCAATTTTAAATAGGTTGTTAGGGAAGGCCTTGCTGAGAAGATGACAATTCAATAGAAAGCTGAAGGACATGAGAAAGAAAGCCAAGCAATTAATTACCTGAAAGAAGCATTCCAGGCAGAGGGAAGGGCTGTGCAGATGCCATGAAGAAGGAGTTTACATGACACATTCTGGCTAAAGCAGAATGAAAAATGAAAATTACAAGAGATGACATCACAGGCTTATTGGGGAGGGGGGCGTGCAGATCATGTCGGACCTTGTAATCCTCCATCAGAGCTTTGGTTCTCATTCTGAAGCCTTAGAAGGATTTTGAGCAGAAGATTGATAGTTTTTGATTCACGTTTTAGTGTGATCTTTCTAGCTGCTCTGTAAGATCAAACTAATGGAGATCAAGATGGAAAGTTACAGCAATAATCTAAGCAAGAGGCAAGATACGATGGTGGCATGGCCCAGAGTGGTATAAGTGAAGTGGTGACATACTCTTTATCTTAGTTTTCCAGAGCTGCCATGACAAATACCACACAATGGGTTGCCTTAAACAACAATTATTGGCTTATGATTTTGAGGCTAAAAGTCCAAAATCGAGGCATGAGCAAGGCGATGCTTTCTCACAAAAGTCTGCCACATTCTGGTGCAGACTACAGGCAACCTTGGGGTGTTTTTTTTTGTTTTGTTTTGTTGGTTTTTTTTTTTTGGGGGGGG
>JAQZBX010014048.1:0-17607 GCA_029593785.1 Cabassous unicinctus | reverse complement strand
GTCCTATTTACAATGCTTTCACACCCACAGGAACGTGGATTAAGATTAAGAGCATGTCTAAACTGGTGTACATAATTCAATTTACCACACCCTGACTCCAGCTATACTGAAGCAGGGACAAGAGGGTTTGCTGATGGATTGGATATGGGATATGGAAACTCCAAAGTTTTAAGCATGAGCAACCGGAAGGGTGGGATTGCCATTGAATGAAATGGGAAAGATAACACAAGTAGGAGGTTTGGGGCAAGTGTGAAAAGCTGAGTTTGGGACATGTCAGGTTGAGGAACCTATCCAAGAGGGAATGTTGAGGCTATGCTTTTGGGGCATCCAGAGGACTGGTCCACACAGGAGATGTAAATTTGGGAGCTATCCACATAGAGATGTATTTAAAGCCAAGAGATTGGATGACATCACCAAGAGTGTGAAGACAGACAGAAGAGATAGGAGGGTCAAGGATTAAGCCCTGGAACACCCCAGTGAAAGAGGTCAGGAAGATGGACTAAGAAGTGTCACAGAGGGGTAGGAAGAAACCAGGAAAGCATGGTGTGTTAGAGGCCAAGCAAAAGATTCAGTGTTGACAGACCAATCAACTTGGTCCGACGTTTCTAATAAATCAGGTAAAGATGAGGAATGACAGCTAGATTTAGCAAAAAAGTGGACACTGTTGATCTAGGAAAGAGCATTTTCAGTGAAATGGTGGGGTTCCTAAGTAACAATGGTGGGCATTTAAATGATGTTACATTTTACACTATATTGCATATTAGCATATTTTATAAATATTACAAAAATATCTATAAAGTGGTGTTAATACCATTGTGAAATGCTTGTAAGGAGAGAGGAAAAGGTAAAACTTCTATATACAATATGAGCTCACTCATGGTGTTGAAAAAGGAAAAAGAAAAATAGATAGATATGAAATATACTAAAACATTAATACTGGATATCCCCAAATGGAAGGATTAGAGTCGACATTTCTTTCTTATACCTTCCTTTACTTTACAAAATTTTCAAAATGCACAACTTCCGTAATTAGAAAAAACACTTCTATAAAATACTTTCGCAAGGAAAAAGTTTTCCTACCTACACTCAGTCCTTTTGTACTTTAGTCCCTTAGAAACATTTCTTCACTTATATGAAAATAACTAACACCTGCCATTGAATTAAAATTTACAAAGCACTTTCAAATGCATTAACTTAATCCTCACAGCAACTCTGATGTAGATAAAGCAGGTGTTATTATCTTTCATTTTCAGACAAAGACTCAAAAAGGTTGATTTGTTCAAGGTCACCTAAACTAGTGACAGGGCTCAGAATTAAACAAGTGCTTTGACTACTTTTCATATTACTTGTCCTATAACAAGAAGATGCTTTGCAGTTGGAACAAAACGTAAACATTCCCCCATAAGTAGCAAACACTGGAAAACATTTACCAAGAAAGCTGGCCATAATCTCTTAATATTACCATGTTTTTCTACTCTAAAGTCTACCTCAGATGGAGGTACTTATTAATTTCCACATTTGCCTCTTCTATCAGGCTGTGAGGTCCTAGAGAGAGAAACTAATATCCTCTTCATCCTGTTTTATCACCAGCATCTTGCACAGTACCTGGTGTTTAGAAGATAATCGAGAAATGCTTGCTGATGCACTTCATGCTGATGGGAAGATCTCAAGCTCCATTTGATGTGATTATTTTAGGAGTTTCTAAAATGCCCTGCAGAAGCAGGAAGTAGCCAGGATAACACTTAGGAATTTTAACAATGAAACCGGTCCCATTGTTTCAGGCAATTTAACTGAATTCCTTTCTTTATTCCTAGAATTGTTCTCACACTTGAGTGTGCATCCTAATCCCCTCAAAGGACTGGCTGTAACACAGATTGCTGGGCCTCAACCTCAGAGTTTCTGATTCAATAGAACACATGAGGCCCAAGAACTTGCATTTCTAGCAAGTTCCTAGGTGATATTGACACTACTGGTCCCAAGGGCTACACTTCGAGAATCACTGATCTAAAGAAAAGAATCTATAAAAGTTTAGCATTGAATAAGGGTAATATATGGTATCTTAAACTCCAGAGCTGCAGCTAAATTGAGAATAAACTTCTGAATATTCTGATCACCAAGTTTTTATTTCAGATCCTTAAATCTAGTACAACTGAGAAGATTAAATGCACTCCAAAGATCGATTCCTTTTTATAACTGAAAAATTAGAAGCCACCCACTTTGCTATATTTTTAAGACAGTGATTAGTGCTCCCGAAGAAGAAAACCTACATCTTATGCAATTTTAAAACACCAAGGTGCCTTAAACAAAAAGATATTTAGTCACTGTTTGCTGAATAAGATGATGTAATTCTTGCCCTCAATGAGCATATCATGTATGTGTGGGGAGAAACAAGGTATGTGTGTGCAGAGCCTCTGGTAAAGCATATGACATCTTTGTGTGATTTAGAAAATGATGCCCCCTCTGGGCATATGAACTGGAAAAAGGTACCCCTTCCTCTGGGTGGATGCAGACCTCTGCCAGGGCAGATGGCTGGACACACCGAGCACCTGATGGATTCTAGCTGTTACTTGCTCCCTCAGCTGGGATGTGTAGGACACAACTCACCCAACCACACAGGACAGTCCTGTGTGTGTGAAACATGTATAGGACAGCATACGTGTGCCAGAGAGTAAACAAGAGGCTGGGACTAGAAATTCAAAGACAAAGGATCCTTTGTCATTAGTAGTCCAGTAAGGGTTAAGAAAGGATCTTTCTTCCTCTGCCTAAGACATTCTATCACCATCATCCATATCCTTCACCAAAAAACTCCCACTCACCCTTTGGGTCTTAGCTTAAATGTCCTTTCCTCAGGAATCTCCCCGCTTCCTATTAGGATATCCTATTAGGATAACTATACTGGACATCATAATCTTCCATCATATGACGTATGGTTTTGTTTTGAATTTTCTCCGACTACATTATAAAGCCCCATGTAGGCAGGGACCAAATGTTTTGCTCATCATTTTACTACCAGTACCTGGTACATAAATAAACAATAAATATGCATTGAATACTGAAATATAATACATAATTTAGGTTAAGAAATGAAAAAGGGTAAGAAAATTGTCCTTAGTCTCTACAAGAGGAAGAAAAGGGCAACCCAAATCTGAAGGGGTGCTTTCTGACAATAGTTACTGTAAGATCCAAGGCACCATTGAAGAATACACTATGGTAGAGAAATGTGCCACTCTATACTGTGCTCTGCTATTTCTATCCTTTGACACTTCACAAATCTGTCAACTCTTAGTTTTACATTGTAAATATTGATGGTGTGAATACTTGCTCACATTTGCCTAAAACATGAAAAATGGTTCTGAGCATAAGAACTTGAAATGGAAAATTCACCTCCACAGACATAACAGGCAAGATTAATTATGTTAACTACTTGAAAACAGAAGCTCGGTCCTAACTCCTTCGATGACAGTGTAATTTTCTACCTCTGGAATCTCCATCCAAACCCACGACGTTCAGAGACTTCCTGCCCAAAGGATACTTCTCAACTATTCCCTTCAAAATCTGAGGCAGAAGGTACAGCTATTTACAAGTCTTCTGATTTATTAGAGACTGGAAGACCCAATAGTTTACCAAATCTAGGAAGTCTGTGTTACAAAATTCTACATTCTATCACCATTGCCTCAATCCCAGTTAATAATCAACCCATCCCCACCACTCCATAGAAACCATTCTAGCATTGATCACCAAGGGCCTAATTGACAAACCTAATCTTCTGTTTTCAGTCTTCATCTCATTTGTATTACTTTAGAAAATTGACACCAATTAACCACCCCTTTATTTTTAAAAGGCTTCTCTCCCTTTTCACTTAAATCCATACTTCAGTAGATTAAGCCATCCCTTTTATTCTAGGGACTTCCAAATTCCCTTGCCTGCCCTGATCATGCCTTTGGGCAACAGGGCCTGATACTTACCTACCTGCCTACAGACCAATTCAAAGTCAATCTCTCCAGAACCAAACTCACTATCTCATCTTCTTCACATCCCCCCTTAGGGAGGTTAGAGGTTCTAACTTCTAATCAAGTCAGGCCCTTTCATTCCCTCATACTGCCCCCTCTACATCTATTTACTGAAAATTCTCTCTTCTAATATCGTGCTCTCTTTTCTATCTTCACTGCTTTTCCTTAATTGGGGTTCTGTCATCCTGGACTAATACAATAGCATCCTAACAGGACTTACTTGTTCCTATTCCCCACTCTTTTTATGTAGCCTCTATATTGTTTCCAGACCAAAGCATATACAATACTCCTGTTTTTTTCATGTTTCCATTACTCCCCATTACCTCCAAATGAAGATCAGCTTATTGGGTCCCCTAAGATCAGTCTCCTGCCTGCCTTTCAGGCTCATCCCTTACAAAGCTCCTCATTGTACACTGTACTCCAGTTATAACAAATTGTAACACAATGCTGTTTTATGTTTCTGCCTTTTTTCAAACTGCATTCTATACCTAAAATGTCTTCTCCCCACCCTACATCCAACACTTCCCTCCACTCACATCTCAATGCTTGTCTGCTTGGCAAATTCCCAATCATATTTTATGGTTCACCCATTTCCTCTATAGACCTTTTCTGATCCTCCCCAGTAGATTTTACTGCCTCTTTCTTCTCTCATGGCACCAAATCATTTATTGCAATTGTTTGTTTGCATATCTGGCTCATCCTTACCCAATTAGATTATACTGATTTATCTGTAATTTCATACCAGCTGACATTTTACCTGGCACATAATATAAACTTACTAAATGTTTGCGGAATAAAAACTTGTTTGTAGGCAAAAAAATAAAGAAGTCATCAATGAAGAAAGATTCCAAGACCAGCAAACTCTCATTATGCAGGAGTTTACTGCAGAGAACTGAGAATCAAGCTCTTTAAAGATTTAACTTGCCAAATTTAAATAATGCATACATAATCCACTAAGTTCTGTTCTTTTTACTCTCATGCACTCTTTTACTACCTTACTCCAACTCTGAATCATCTGTTGGCCTTTTCCTTTTTCCCTCTGGCAGCCCCATTTAGTACTATTACTAAATAAGTCAAAAATTCCATTCCAATTCTTGGGCAGACTTATCCAATGAACCTCTGAAGTCTCATTGTAGACTCTTCCTGAAAAATCAGTATCTAGGTCTTAATATTCTAGCAATAATCAACTCATATTTACATCAATTTTTCCCTTAAACTTATATTAGTCTCATCTGGTCTTCACAATAAAGATAAGTAGGTCAGTTTTTATTACTACTATTTTACAAGTGAAAAACTGATGCCAAGAAACACATTCAACACTTAATGTAGCCTTTATAAATTCCCCATACAAAAGCCTGAGGAATATTTAATTCTGTGCTGATGTTCAATCTTCCTTTTTTTTCCTTCAGACACCATTTACTAAAGTCACATCCTATTCATGGAAATCAACCTTGTCCATCTGCTGACATGTTGGCTTTACTTTTATTTCTGTCCTCCCAAACTATGGCCTTCCTGTTTGTGCTTCTGCTTCCACCCTGCTGATTTGATCACCAGCTGAGCACTCCAAAGCAATCATTAGTCTCCCTTTTTCAACCCCATAATCCAAAGATTTTGACAAAACAAGCTGTATATTATGAGTTTCGCCCCAGAGTCCAATCCTCTGCAAAAATCTAAGTGAAACTTTTACCTATAGCCCAGTTTTCTTTTTGAAGGGCCTTTTTTCTAAACTAAGGCAACCTTAACTAGACTACTCCCAGGCCAATCTTCTGTGCTTCTCTTCCTTTCCCTTTCGTTGCTTTCCTCTAAATCAAGGTAAGGAAAATAAAAGTCTATGGGGGAGCGGGTGCAACTCAGTGGTTGAGTGCCTGCTTCCCATATACAAGGTCCCGGGTTCCATCCCCGGTACAGCCTTAAAAAAAAAAAAAAAAAATCTATAAAACTTAGCTAAACATGACTATTTTTATAAAAATCTGATAAATGAGGGTGAAACTCAAACTACTGGGAGCAAATGATGTTTAGGGTTACCTAAGGATTTCATTTTACCACACTCTTCAACATTCTTTCATATTATGAAGGTTTGACTGTAGTTTCAGGCCTCAGATCCCCTCACTTTACCTGCTATCCTTCCCCTCCCCTTCACATTGTGCAGTACTTTACTTGTGGCGTTCACCTCTTCACCTGTTAATAAAGAAGAGTAGAAAGAGAAAACAGGCAGGAGCAGACCAGAAAAGTCACTGTGTGTGTGTCTCTGCCTACAGGAGTTTGACCCACAGTACCATAGCTATATCTCAGAGGAAGGGGCTGAGCTCAAGAGGATGCCCCCTCCCAACCTAAAGCACAAGCAGGCCCTTACCCTCAAAGCTGAAAAACACCTACCCTTCCAGATTTCCCCTTTAAAACAATGTCAGAGAGAGACAATGATCAATTCTATAAATCAGACCAAATGCGATGGGAGGCCACTTGGCTTCAACTATTTCCAAAGAAATCTCTAACTCCTAGTCAATCATCTTTCAACTGTTTGTCAGTCATCAGGAAGAATATAAATGGATCCATGTATCACCACTTCTAAAAATGCAACTTAGTCACAGCAGGCTCAGTAGCATCTTTCTACATATCTTATTTATTTCCATTTTCAGAGGGAAAAAGATCAAACTTGAATACTCAAGGAACTGAATCACATGCAATTTCCAAAACCCATGCAATGGGATTAATTGAGGAGCTGGGATTAATTGAACGCAGCCTTCCTAAACTTTTCTGTCACGTCTCCAATGATGATGCCATCTTCCCTCCTTTCAATGTTTTTTGTCTTAGGTTGCAGACTCTTACTCTATTCTCTCTAGGCATGTATTTGTAGAACATGTGCTCATTTAACAGAACAGTCTAGAAATTGTGACCAAAAACATTATCCCCAACCCTGCTGTCTGCTGTCCCTGACCTTCAGCCATTTCATTCGGCCCATTCAACAAGCAGATTCTTCATCACTAAGAAGTAGTGCTACAAGAAGCTTAAGACTTCTACACTTTAGAAAGGCAATACACTCTGCATATTTGGGTCAGGGAGTTAGAGGAATGGCTTTAGTTTGTCCTGTCACAACTATTCAATCTGAAGATGTCCAAGAAGCAACTTTCTGTGGAAACTTGGGATGGATTATTCCCAGAAGATGGGTAAAATGAGTATAATAACTAATTATACTCATAAACTTTGAAATTAAACACAGCTGTTTGAGCTCCTACCCTGATTTCCCCAACTACAGCACTGCTGTGTTCATACACATACCTTTGGTTTGCTTCCCTTTCATTTCAGTCTGTCTTGGGACTTGTACTACTATGGGAGAGGAAGACGAAAATCCACGTTGATGTTTAGAACTCCGATACACTATATAATTCAAGCCCAGGTAAAATTCGAAAGTTAAAGCAATATATATAAAGGAACAGAATCTGGCTATTCTTCCCAGAGGGGATATTGGCTAATCTATTTTTGCTATAGAAAGAAATTAAAATGACCAATCACCCTGACTCACGGCAATCTTCCTAAAAACAGTATCCAGTCCTCATATCCCCTCCAATATAATGATTCATAGTAGGTCACAAATGCTGTTTCCTTCCCCTCGTTGATTTTTATTAAGAGGATGCACTTTCTGGAACACTAAAGGGAGAGATAAACACCCAATACAAGTACCAATGACATCCCCTGTAAATTCTTGGCACAAAAAGTCCAAGAAAGCAGGAAGAAAACTCATAACCCATAATTTATCCTTCTTGGCTGTAAACCAACATTAATCTCAAACGACGAAATACACCGTGTCAAGGCTTTGGCCAGGTGATTAAGCATCTCCCAAAAGGGGCATAGTCACTCTGTCTTCTTTAATTTTCCAGATCACCAACCTGCCTCTTCCCTAAGTACACACTTTTTTTTTCCTTCCTAATTCATATCCATAAATTGCCACAAGGACATCAAGTGACATCACATTCTGGCTTAGCAAACTCCCAGGGCTTATCAGGAAACCTAGTGCAGGGGAGTGGGAAGAAAGGAGTTGTAGAAACGAGCAAGTGGAGAAAGAGGGAGGAGGAGGCTGGGGGCGGGAAGCGGGAAACACTCTTGGGTCAGTATCTAGCTCTTTGGACCAAGAGCTCTCAGGAAAAGCTGTGATGAGATGGTTTTTCAAATCCCATCGGCGGGGCTTCCTTCAGTCTCCTCCCCTTCCTGAAATCTCTCCCTCAACCTCAGGTCGTCGAGCTTGACACTCCAAAGAGGACGCCGCAAAGTCTTCCAGAACCCCCAAAACACACGAGCGCGAAAAGAAAAAGCATCACCCAAAAGACAGCAAAGCCACACATTCTCGCGTGGCCGGCCGCCCGGGGCGGGCAACTTCACCGCTCGAAACAAACGAAAGTCCCTATCCTCCACGGAAGAAAGAAGATGATGGCAAACGAAGAGAAAGAAATAAACAGGCACCACCCTCACCCTCACCCCTACCCCCGACCGCGCCAACTCCAGGTAAAGGACCAGGTGCTGCTCACCTCCTGGCAAGGAGGAAGCGGGCCGCTGGAGGAGGACGGCAGGTCCCTAGCCCAGGCCGCCTGACAGCCGGCGAGCGCCCAGCAGCAAATCCAGGCGGAGCTCCAGGGCGGCGAGCGCCTGCTGCGGGGAGCCCCGGCCCGCCGCCCCCCGCCCCTCCCCCGTGTCGGCCCCGGGGCGAGGAGCAGCATCTCCGTCCCACTGTGGCCGGCGGGCGGCAGGAAGACAGCCTCCTCGGGTGGGGCCGCGGCGCTGGCTCCGGGGCTGCAAGGGCTGCGCGCTCCGCTCGCCGCTCCCCGCTCGCTCGCCGCCCCCCGCCCGCTGGCAGCTGGGCTGCGCTCGCGGCCCGGGCAGCCGGCGCGGGTCCTCCCGTCACGCCGGAGGGAGGGATCGCGGCCGCGGGCGCGGCGCGGGGGCGGGACGCGGGGCGGAGACACCCGGAGTAGGGGAGTCGGGGAGTAGGGGAGCAGGTGGGGCGGGTGGGGACTGAGGCCCAACCAAGCTAGTCCAGAGGGGCTGCGCCGCCGGGCGGGAGCCTCTTTACGCAATAGAAGGCGAGTTAGGCCAGGTCGCTCCGTGATGTCCCCTTTTCTCGGGTCCGAGTGGCCCACCAGGGGGGGCGCTCCAGGGTCGAAGCCGGAGCACAAACCCGACGTCGTTTTCCCGACTCCCCGCACCACACACAAACACACACGGATGCAACCTAGGAACATCCCTTCCTGAGGATCCACGCTCTAGCGTCAGATCTAATTTCTAGATTAGTGTTTGCGTGAAATGGAGAGAATAAAGGGGGCTGAGGTATAAATACAGTTTGTGATTAAGTATTCTCACCTTTTACTAAAAATAATAATACCTACTTCCAGCGGGTTGTAAATATTAAATGAGTTGATAACCCAATAAGCACTTAGAAGAGCTCCTGGCACGCAGTAGGTGGTGATAGTAGTAGTAACAGTAATTACTGGCTGTTCTTATTTCAAGGGGATGTGTAACCTTGGGCAAGTAAGCCCCTTTGTTTCTGTGGAAAGCAGTTTCCCCATCTGTAAAATGACTAAGGTGGTCTTTTTTTCTTCTTTCTTTCATTCAAATACATACTAACTAGGTGTTGGGGACCAAGTGGTGAACAAGGTAGATGTGATGCCTTCTTCAGGGTTAGGGATATCAAGGGTCCATTCTTGGTCTAAAATTCTGTGAATGAGTCAGTTCTCCTGTTGGCCAATACGAGCACACTAATTTCTAATTGATTGCCTAGAGAAATCTACCTGGCAGATATAAAATAAGTTGACCTGAATGTATCTGTGCACTGCCTATAGTGTCCTTTAAATAAACGTTTGCACGTGAAATGTGAACCTGTTATGATCTCTCTCCCTCTCTGTCTCTGTCTCTCAACATATATATAAAATAAACACGTGTGTGTTCTGATTATAACAGTAATGCATGCTCATTGCAGACATTTTGGAAAATATTGGAGTGACAGGAAGAATATAAAAGTTACCAGGGATCCCACCACCCAGAAATGACAATGTTAACCATGTTAACATTTTGAGAAATTTCCTTCCTGGTCTTTTAACTATGTGTGTATAGCAAAACAGGAATAATATTTTGTATCCTGCTTTTTTTTTTTCTTAACATGAATATTTTCTGAAGTCATTAAACAATCACTGATGACACAACTTTAATAATTGTGTATATCTTTTACTCTTTGGATCTATGTAATTTACAAATAGATATTAGGCACTGTTTCTCAATTTTTCAATTTTATAGATAGTTCTAGAATGAATGCCCCTGGTACATAATGTGTGCACATCTCTTTTTTTTTTTTTTTACACAAATAATAAATTTACAAAATAATCATGCACATGTGTAGAATTCCCATACCCTTCTCCAACACACCACACTGCTGTGGAACATTTGTTACAGATTATGAGATAATATCATCAGATTATTACTATGAACTGTGGTACATAGCATACACTTGGCATGTTTTTTCCATACCCCTCTATTATTAATGCAGTACATCTTTCGCATTGATGGAAGAATATTATGGTATTGCTGTTAATTATAGTCCTGGGTTACATTAATTGTATTTTTTCCATGCTTCTCCACATTCCCACCACCCTGAAATAATGATGTATATCCATTTTAGTTCACAGAAGGCCCTTCCTGCATTTGTGCTATTAACCACAATTCTCATCCACCTCTGGGTTCACTGTGTTATTCAGTCCCTAGGGCTGAAAATGTCAATTCAAATGACATTTTCATGCCTAGACTACTCTTTTCAGGCACAATCCCATTTATAAACCAGCTGCTACTCACTATAATGTGTTACCATCATCTCTATCCATTTCCACACATTTACAGTAAAGTTAATTAAAACTTCTACACACATTAAGCATCAGTACTCCTTCACAGCCATCCTCTTATCTCCTAATAACCTATACTCTAGGTTGTAACTCCATGCGTTTATTCTTCGTATTTAGTTCATATTAGTGAGACCATGAAATATTTATCCTATTTTGTCTGGCTTATTTCACTTAGCATAATGTCTCCAAGATTCATTCATTTTATCGTATGTGTCCCAATTTCATTTCTTCTTACTGCAGCATAGTATTCTATCATATGTATAAACCACATTTTGTTTATCCATTCATTGGTTAATGGACACGTGGGTTGTTTCCATCTTTTGGCAATTGTGAGTAACGCCGCTATAAACATCGGTGTGCAGATGTCTGTTCGTGTCACACATTTCAGGTCTTCTGAATATATTCCTAGTAGAGGAATTGCTGGATCATATAGCAGTTCTATATTTAGCTTCTTGAGGAACCACCAAACTGTCTTCCACAGAGGCTGCACCATTTTACAATCCCACCAACATTGAGAAGTGTTCCTATTTCTCCACATCCTCTCCCACACTTATTGTTTTCTGTTTTGACATAATGGCCATTCTATGCAGTGTGAGATGATATCTAATTGTCATTTTGATTTGCATTTCCATAATAGCTAGTGATATTGAACATTTTTTCATGTGCTTTTTGGCTATTTGTATTTCCTCTTTGGAGAAATGTCTATCTAAGACTTTTGCCCATTTTTTAAGTGGATTACTTGCTCTTTTATTGTTGAGTTGTAGGATCTCTTTATATAGAATGGAAATCAAACCCTTATCAAATATGTGGTTTCCAAATATTTTCTACCCTTGAGTGGGCTGCCTTTTCACTTTCTTGGCAAAGACCTTTGAATCACAACAGTGTCTAAGTTTGAAGAGGTCCCATTTATCCATGTTTTCTTTCATTTCTCATGCTTTTGGTGCAAAGTTTAAGAACCACCTACCACCAGGACTTGACAATGTTTTCCTACATCTTCTTCTAGGAGCTTTATGGTTCTAACTTTTATATTTAGATCTTTGTCCCATTTTGAGATAATTTCTGTATAAGGTATGAGATAAGGGTTCTCCTTCTTTTGGCTATGGATAACCAGTTCTCCTAGTATTATTTGTTGAATAGACTGTTCTTAACTAGCTGGGTGAGTTTGAGAGGCTTGTCAAAAATCACTTGACCATAGGTGTGAGGGTCTATTTCTGAACCATCAGTTCAACTCCATTGGTCTATGTGTCTATATTTATGCTAGTAGCATGCTGTTTTTAACAATGTAGCTAGGTAATATGATTTAAAGTCTAGAACTCAAAGTCCTCCAACTTCATTTTTCCTTTTTAAGATGTTTCTGACAATTTGGGGCCCCTTACCCTTCCAAATAAATTTGATAATTGTGTTTTCCATTTGTTTTTAAAATGCTGGTAGAATTTTTATTGGGATTGAATTGAATCTGTATATCAATTTGGGTAGAATTGACATCTTAATGAAATTTAGTCTTCCAATCCGTAAGCATGGAATGTTCTTCCAATTATTTAGGTCTTTTTTTATTTCTTTTAGCAATGCATTGTAGTTTTCTAAATACAAGTGCTTTACCTCCTTGGTTAAGTTTATTCCTAAATATTTGATTCTTTTAGTCACTATTGTAAATGGAATTTATTTCCCTGCCTTCCTCCTCAGATTGCACAGTAGTGTATAGAAACACTACTGATTTTTGCATGTTGATCTTGTATCCTGATACTCTACTGAAATCGTTCATTAGCCCTAGCACCTTTGTTGTAGATTTTTCAGGACTTTTAGATATAGGATCATATCATCTACAAATAGCAAAAGTTTTACTTCTTCCTTTCTGATTTGGATGCCTTTTATTTCTTTTTCTTACCTGATTGCTCTAGCTAGAGCCTCTAGCACTATATTGAACAACAGTGGTGACAGTGGGCATCCTTGCCTTGTTACTGATCTCAGCGGGAAAGCTTTCAGTCTTTCACCATTGAGTACAATGTTAGCTGTGGATTTTTCATATATGGCCTTTATCATGTTGAGGAAGTTTCCTTCAATTCCTATCTTTTGTAGTATTTTTTTTTTCAGGAAAGTATGCTGTATTTTGTCAAATGCCTTTTCTGCATCAATCGATAGGATCATGTGATTTTTCTTTGATTTATTAATGTGGTGTTGTATTAGTCAGGTTCTCTAGGGAAACAGAATCAAGAGGAGATATCCGTCAATAATATGAGATTTTATAAGATTCTCTCATGTGACATGGAGATGCACAAGTCCAGGTTCCACAGGCAGGCTGCAAACCAGGGGCTCCGATGAAAGTCCTGTGAAGGTCCTTGATGAGTTTCTGGGAGAAGTTGGCTGTCCAAAGACGAGCTGGAAAATTCTTTCTGAATGTTGAAATCACTTCCCCTTTTAAGGTATTCAACTGATTGGATAAAAGCATCTCCCATTGCTGATGGCAATCGCCCTGATTGATGCAGATGTAATCAGGCATCTACCCAGTAAACTCACTGGTGACCAAAGTCCATAACTGTTCTTGTATTACAATTAGCCCAGTGCTTGCTGGACCAAACACCTGGACACAATTACCTGGCTGAGTTGACACATTAGCCTAACCATCACAGGTGTATTACACTGATTGATTTTCTTGTGTTGAACCACCCTTGCATGCCTGGTATAAAACCCACTTGATCATGATGAATAATTCTTTTAATGTGTTGTTGAATTCAATTGGTAAGTATTTTTTGAGGATTTTTCATCAGTATTCATTAGGGAAATGAGTCTGTAATTTTCTTTTTTCCTAATATCTTTATCTCGCTTTGGAATTAAGGTGATATTGGCTTCACAGAGTGAGTTTGGTAGTGTTCCTTCCTGTTCAATTTTCTGGAATAGCTTGAGTAAGATTGGTATTAAATCTTCTTTCAATGCTTGGTAGAACTCACCAGTGAAACCACCTGGTCCTGGGCTGTTCATTTTGGGGAGTTGTTTGATGACTGCTTCAATCTCTTTAGTTAAGATTGGTTTATTGAGGTCTTCTATTTCTTCTAGGTTCAGAATAGGTTTTTCGTACTTTCCTAGGAATTTTTCCATTTCATCTACATTGTCTAATTTGATGGCATACAATATGCATAGTGTCCTCTTATGATCTCTTATTTTTCTAGAGTCAGTAGTAATGTCCCCATTTTCATTTTTTGTTTTATTTATTTGCGTCTTCTCTCCTTTTTTCTTTGTCAGTCTAGCTAAGTCAATTTTGTCCATTTTGTTCAGCTTCTCCAAGAACCAACTTTTGGTTTTGTTAATTCTCTCTATTGTTTTTCTGTTCTCAATTTCATTTATTTCTGCTCTGATCTTTGTTATTTCGTTCCTTCTACTTGCTTTGGGAATAGTTTGCTGTTCTTTTTCTAGTTCCTCCAGCTGTGTAGTTAAGTCATAGATTTTAGCTCTTTCTTTTTTTTTAATGTAAGCATTGAGGGCTATGAATTTCCCTCTCAGCACTGCCTTCAGTGCATCCCATAGGTTTGGATATGTTGTGTTCATGTTTTCATTCATCTGAAGATACATATTGATTTCTTTCACAATTTTTTCTTTGACCCACTGATTATTTGACTGTGCTGTTTAATCTCCATATATTTGTGAATTTTCCCTTTTTCCACCTCTTGTTGATTTCCAACTTTATTCCATTATGATCAGAGAAAGTGCTTTGTATAATTTCAATCTTGTTGAATTTATTGAGATCTGCTTTGTTACCCAACATATGGTCTATCCTGGAGAAAGATCCATGCGCATTTGAAAAGAATGTATATCCTGCTGGAACAAAAAAGGTTAAGAACCCCTGATGTAAGGTGAGTCTCTCGTAGACAACATATAGATGGCTCATATTTTCTTATCCATTCTGCCAGTCTGTGTCTTTTGATTGGGGAGTTTAAGCCATTAATATTCAATGTTATTACTATAAAGGCAATTCTTATTTAACCCATTTTGACCTTTGAGTTTTATCTGTCATATTTTATTTTCACCACTCTTTTTACACTCTTAGTTACTTTTACTGCTATAATCTTCATTTCTAGACTCTTCCAAGCCTCTCTCCCCCTTCTTTTCTTTTCAGGCTGTGGCACTCCCTTTCACATTTCCTGCAAAGCTGGTCTCTTGATTACAAACTCTCTCAGTTTCTGTTTATCTGTGAATATTCTAAACCTGCCCTCACTTTTGAAAGACAGTCTTGCTAGATATAAGATTCTTGGCTGGCAGTTTTTCTCTTGCAGTATCTTAAATATATCATACTACTGCCTTCTTGTCTCCAGGTTTCTTATGAGAAATCAGCACTTAATCTTAGGGGTATTCTTTATATGTTATGCATCACTTTTCTTTTGCTGCTCTCAGAATTCTCTCTTTGTCTTGGGCATTTGAAATTCTGACTAGATATGTCTTGGACTATTCGGATTTATTTGGATTGGAGTATGTTGTGCTTCTTGGACATGGATATCTATGTGGTTCAATTGGATTGGGAAATTTTCTACCGTTATTTCTTCAAATATTTCTTCTGCCCCTTTTCCCTTCTCTTTCCTTCTGAGACACCCAAGACACATATGTTTGCATGTCTCTTGCTCTCATTTAGTTCCCTCAGACCCTGTTCAATTTTTGCCACTCTTCTTCATCTGTTCTTTTGTTTGTTCGCTTTCATCTAGCTCATTGATCCTTTCTGTTGCCTCGTCAAATCTGCTGTTATATGCCTCCAGTATATTTTTTATTTCATTTATTGTGCCTTTCATTCCCATAAGATCTGCTATTTTTCTCTGTATGCTTTTGAATTCTTCTTTGTGCTCACCCAGTGTCTTCTTAATACCTTTAATCTCTTTACCCATCTCATTGAATTTATTAAGGAGATTTGTTTGAACATCTATGATTAGTTGTCTCAACTCCTTTATGTTATCTGAAGGCTTATCTTGTTCCTTTGACTGAGCTATAGCTTCCTGTTTTTTGGTATGGATTGTAATTTTTTGTTGTTGCCTTGGCATCTGGCTTACTAGATGTATTTATTCTGAGCACATTTTCTCTCTTTAGTTTAGGGATTTCTTGCCCTTTCTCCCTTGCTGGCTGTATAGTAGGAGCCGAGGATATATTTGATGCTGTAAGTTGTGGAAACTTAACTGCCCACATTGCCCCAGGGAGCAATGGAGTTTTCCCACCTCTCCCTTCTGCCAGGGGTAGGGACAGAGCCACAGCCATGTGTAATAATCCAAGTTGTGCAGGCCAAGACCATCTGTAGTTGCCCAGAGAGACTGATGAAGCTCCACACCCCTTCCTCATCTGCCTGGGGTAAGAATGGAGCTGCAGGTGTAGGCAACAATCTATGCAGTGTGGATTCAAAATGACTGCAGTTGTCCACATAGCCTGACATAGTAGAGGCCCCCCTCCTCCCTGCCAGGGTCAGGGATGGACCCTCTGGAATCTAATCTGTGTGGGCCGAATGCGCGTGGCGTTGCCCTGAGAGGCTGAGGGATTACTGTCACTTCTGCCCTTTAGAGGGTGGAGATGGAACCATAGGAACCCAAAAGTTCAGTCCATGTAGGCCAAAAGTGCCTGCCATTGCCTGGAGAGGCTGAGGAAACACCAGCCCCCTTCTATCCTATTGTGGGGCAGGGATGGAGCTACGGGTGTCCAAGTATCCAGTCTGTATGGGCCGAAAGTGCCTGCAGTTGCCCAGAAAGGCTGAAGAAACACCAGTCCCCTCCTTTCCTATGGGGGTGGAGGGGTGGAGATGGAATCAAAAGTGCTCAACAAACCAGTTTGTATGGCCCAAAAGCACCTGCAGTTGCCCAGAGTGGCCTAGGAAACACAGCTCCTCTCCTATCCTATTTGGATGCAGAGTTGGAGCCCCAGTGTCTGACTATTCAGCCTGTGCTGGTCAAAAGTACCTGCAGTTACCCAGAAAGGCTGGTGCAGGTCCTGCCAGCTTCCTCTCTGCCGGAGGTGGGGCTGGAGCTTAGGCTAGGGCTGCAATCTGATCTGGGTGGAAAGAAGCCAGTCCCTACTATCACTGTGATTTTCAATCAGCCCAACATCCCTTCAAGCTGGGAGTGGAGTTAAGGTGGCAGCTACTGGCCTACAGCAGCTTAGACAAACTTTAAGTGTTCTTAAGATTATACTTTAGCCAGTTGAATTTACTAATCAGTAGCCAAAGTCGGTGGTCAAACATCTCTTCCTCCTCCGTTTTTGGGAAATGGAGCTTCCAACTCCAGCCATGGAATAGCTCCTGAGGCGACTTGTGCTGCAAGCAGAGAATGGGCTCTGGCCCTCCATAGCTGGAGTGCTTTATTCATGAATCTTCACTGTGGACGGGCATTCTCCTCCTTCCATTCTTTCAAGGATGTTGCAGGATGCTCTTCTGGTCTCCTGGGCCCCCAAACATGTGCTTTAGATAGCTCTGAGTGATTACTAAGTGCACTGTAGGATGAGCTGACTCTTAAAGCTCCTTACTCAGCCAAGGAGCTTGCCCCTCCTGTGCACATCTCTTTTTAATTTTCTATGATATTTTTCTGAATAGAAATATTTTGGATCAAAATGATTTTTTTAAGTTTTGGATAAACAGTACATAAATTCTCTCCAAAAATTTTAGATAAATTTTTACCAGCAGTTTGTGGGTATTTATTTCACATCACCCTAGATTATAATTCTTGAAATATTTGTCATGTTGGTAGAAGACCAAAAAAAAAAAA
>JAQZBX010014047.1:0-39071 GCA_029593785.1 Cabassous unicinctus | reverse complement strand
TCAACTGCCCCTCCTCTCCCTACCCCAAAAATGTCCAGTGGCCACCGGCTCCACCTCACTGTTACAATTTCTTCCATTGCTTGAATCACAATATGTCTACAACAGAACACCACCAAGTCCACTCTAGTCCACAGATCCTCCCCCAATTCTGAGGGGACTTGGAAGGTGATGTCCACTCCACCTCCAAGTGTGAGAGGGCTTATATCCCATGGATATAGTGGATGGGATTATCTTGCCTTCAGCTGCAGGCCCTCTCCATTCCCTGGGATGGCTGTTGCCCATCGTCGTCTCCTTGCCAGGTTACTTGGATGAGTCCATTGAGCTGTAGGGTAGGAGTTGCAGCTCCACCGAGATTCCAGGCACAGCTGGCACATAGGTGGGCCAGAGGATACAGTCTCTGGATGTACACCCAAAAACTCCTGCATCACATATAGGTTTGAGTAGAAGGGACTGATTGACCATGTGCAGGGATGACTTATTTGAGTCCTACTCTGTCACTCTCAGGAACACAGATGCCAATGAAGAGCCCACTAATTAGGCATCAATCTCTGGGGCTATCCCCACTTGTATGGGACCTGGGTGTCACCAGAGCCCTCAGGGGTCCCTCAGTGTGGGGTGATATCCACTTTGGTGTTCTATGAGATCCTACTGAGGTATGCATAAGTATTACCTCTGGGATGAACTCCCGACTCTCTTTGAAGTCTCTTAGCCACGTGAACTCATTTCTCTTTACCATTTCCCCCTTTTATTCAAGGTCTTTTTCCGATCGTGTTGCCAGTTGGCACTTGGTATTAATCCCTCGTTGCCAGGAAGGCTCATCCCCTGGAGGCATGTCCCATGTTGGGGGGAAGGTAATGCATTCAAATGCTGAGTTTGTCTTAGAGAGAGGCCACTTTTGAGCAACAAGGAGGCTCTCAGGTGGTAACCCTTAGGCACCCCATAACAGTAGGCTAAGTTTCAATTAGAAGAGCAAATACGCATAAGGCTAGTCCTCAATAACAAGAACACATCAGTGGGCTATCCTCTTTTGCCAGACACTGCCTCTGCACTCAGGGGACTGTTGCTGCTCCCTTAGGGAATGTAGCAGAGTTCTCCAGGCTGGGAATTCAAACTCCCTCATTAATTAATTGTCTACCCAGCTTGACCATGCCCCATCCCTTGATCATTTCAACAATTTTATATATCTTTCATGTGTATTCAGATGGACTTACTCCCATTAATCCCCCATCCCAGACACTCCCCACCAATGATTCTCTGCAGCCCCCCTTGTAACCTTTCTGTGATCCAAACCTTCCTTGAATATGAAGCCAATAAAATAACAAAATACAATTAATAGGAAAAAGAAATAATAATGATAATTTTAAATACAAGAGATGAGTACAAGGAGACTCAGAAGAAAAAAAAAAGAAACTAAACTAATAATAAAATATAGTTAGCAGATTGGGACATTTGAAAAATGGGGAAAAAATCCTTTTTTTTAAAGAAATTATTCTTTTTTCCTTTTATCACTGTAATATCACATGTCCAGTGTATCGTGAAACCTTCCCCCACTCATTCCCCGGTGTCTCCCAAATTTCAATTTAATTTTCAAAGTAGTTTTAGGTCACAGCAAAGTCACACACGGAATAATAGAGACTCCCACATACCCAACCTCCCTCCCCCTTCCCCACCCCATATTAAAACTTCTTTTTTTATGGATGTTATCATTGTTATAACTGTTATACAGATAGTAAAATATAGCAACTAAAAATTTTCAGTGGTTTACAGTGTAGTTTACAATTTAAAGTGCACAGTTTAATAATTTTTGATGATATTTATCATGTCCTGTGTCCATTAATGTAAGGTAATGAAGAATATTTCCCATGACCATTACATACCCCATTTGATCTTTTCTGTTCCTTCTTCCCCAACCCCTGGGGCATATGACACTTCCTGTCTTGGCTCATTGGATGACAAGATTCAGATTTACATGTCCTGGTTATTCTAACCTGTCCTTCCTAATCTAACCACCTGTTAATCTTGCACCACTGAACCCAGTAATATCTCTACCTACCTGTCCTATCCTTCAATATGTAACTATACTCTTTCAATTTACGAAAGAAAATGTCCATATGGGTGATGGCTCACAGCCTACCCTTGTCTCTTTCTTCTTTGTTAGCCTATCTTTCAGTCAGTGGTTCTCAGAAACTGTTATCTTACCTAAATTCAAATCAATGAGGTCATAAATTGTTCTTCCTTCAATGCCTGGCTTGCTGCACACAACATAAGGTCTTCAAGATTCATCCATGTTATTCCATGTCTTAACACTTTATTCCGTCTAACAGCTGAGTAATATTCCATTGTATGTATGTGCCATGTTTTGATAATCCATTTCTCTGTTGTTGGGCACCGTGGCTGATTCCAACTTTTGGCAATTTTGAACAATGCTGCTATGAACATTGGTGTGCATATATCTGTTCGTGTCTTTGCTTTCAGTTCTTCTGGGTATATACCCAGTAGTGGAACTGCTGGGTCATATGAAAGATCTATTGTTAGTTTTCTGAGGAATCACCAAACTGTTCTCCACAGTGGCTGGACCATTCCACAACCCCACCAGCAGTGGTTGAGGGTTCCTATTCCTCCACATCCCCTCCAACACTTATATTCTGCTGTTTTTTTGATAGCTGACATTCTGATGGGTGTACGATGGTATCTCATTGTGGTTTTGATTTGCATTTCCCTAATAGGTAGCGATGTCGAGCATTTTTTCATGTGCTTTTTAGCCATTTGTATTTCTTCCTTTGAGAAGTGTCTTTTCAGGTCACTTGCCCATTTTTTAAATGGGTTGTTTGTCTTTTTATTTTTGAGATGTAGGATTTCTTTATATATGCAGGATATTAGGCTTCTATCAGATACATGATTGCCAAATATTTTCTCCCATTGGGTAGGCTGCCTTTTTATTTTCTTAATAATATCCTTTGAGGTGCAGAAGATTTTAATTTTGATGAAATTCCTTTTATCTATTTTTTCTCTTGTTGCTCGTGCTTTGCCTGTGAAGTTTATTGAAACCATTTCCTATTACTAGGTCCTGTAGATGCTTCCCTACATAATCTTCCAAGGTCTTTATGGTTTTGGCTCTTAAATTTAGATCTTTGATCCATCTGGAGTTGATTTTTGTATAAGGTGTGAGATGGTATTCTTCTCTCATTCTTTTGGATATAGATATCCAGTTCTCCAAGCACCATTTGGTAAAGAGGCCATTCTCTCCCAATTGAGTGGGCTTGGTGGCCTTGTCGAATATCAGATGACGGTATATGTGAGGATCTATTTCAGAACTCTCAATTCGGTTCCATTGGTCAGTAGGTCTATCCTTGTGCCAATACCATGTGGTTTTGATCACTGTAGCTTTGTAGTATGTTTTAAAGTCAGGTAATGTGATACCTCCAACTTCATTTTTCTTTTTCAATATGTCTTTGGCAATTTGGGGCCTCTTACCTCTCCAAATATATTTTGTGGTTAGTTTTTCCAGTTCCTTAAAAAATACAGTGTTGATTTTTATTGGGATTGCATTAACTCTATAGATTAGTTTGGGTAGGATAGACATCTTGATGAGGTTTAATCTTCCTATCCATGAACAGGGAATATTTTTCCATTTATTCAAGTCTTCTTTGATTTCCTTTAACAATGTTGTGTAGTTTTCTGTGTATAAGTCCTTTACATCTTTAGTTAAATTTATTCCTAGGTATTTCATTCTTTTAGTTAGTATTGTAAATGGTACTTTTTTCTTGATTTCCTCCTCAGATTGCTTGTTATTGGTGTACAGAAATGCTACTGATTATTTAGCATTGATCTTGTAGCCTGCAACATTACTGAAGTCATTTATAAGTTCTAGAAGCTTTGTTGTAGATTTTTCAGGGCTTTCTATGTATAAGATCATGTCATCTGCAAATAATGAGATTTTCACTTCTTCCTTTCCAATCTGGATGCCTTTTATGTCCTGTTCTTTCCTCAGTGCTCGGGCAAGTACTTCTAAGACAATATTAAATACGAGTTGTGATAAAGGGCATCCTAGTCTTGTTCCCAATCTCAGAGGGAAGGCTTTTAGGATTTCACCTTTGAAAATTATGTTGGCTATCGGTTTTTCATATATACCCTTTATCATATTCAGAAAGTTTCAATCTATTCCTATCTTTTGTAGTATTTTTGTCAGGAAAGAGTGCTGTATTTTGTTGAATGCTTTTTTGGCATCTATAGTTATGATCATGTGATTTTTTTCTTTCAATATGTTTATGTGGTGTACTACATTGATTGATTTTCTTATATTGAACCATCCTTGCATACTCAGGATTAAACCCACTTCGTCATGGTGTATAATCCTTTTGATATGTTGTTGAATGTGATTTGCAAGTATTTTGTTGAGGATTTTAGCATCTAGGTTCATTAGAGAAATTGGTCTGTAATTTTCCTTTCTTGTGGTGTCTTTGTTTGGTTTTGGTATTAAGGTAATTTTAGCATCGTAGAATGATTTAGGCAATATTCCTTCTACTTCTATTTTTTGGAAGAGCTTAAGCAGAATTGGTGTTAGCTCTTTCCAGAATGTTTAATAGAATTCAGCTGTGAAGCCATCTGGTCCTGGGCTCTTCTTAGTTGGGAGGTTTTTGATGACTGAGTTTATTGCTTTACTTGCAATTGGACTGTTGAGTTCATCAATTTCTTCTTTCATCAATGTAGGCTGTTATTGAGTTTCTAGAAACTTTTCCATTTCCTCGAAATTATCATTCTTGTTGGCATATAATTTTTCAAAGTATCCTGTTATGATACTCTTTTTTCGGTGGTGTCAGTAGTGATATCCCCTTGCTCATTCCTTATTTTGTGTTATTGAATCTTTTCTCTCTTTTTCTTTGTTAGTCTGGCTAAAGCTTTGTCAATTTTATTGATATTCTTGAAGAACCAGCTTTTGGTTTTGATTATTGTTTCTAGTACTTTCTTATTCTCTATTTCGTTTAGTTCTGCTCGAATCTTTATTTCCTTCTTTCTCCTGCCTTTTGGTTTAGTTTGTTGTTGTTTTTCCAATTCCTCCAAGTGTGCAGTGAGGTCTTCAATTTTAGCTCTTTCTTCTTTTTTAATATATGAATTTATGGCTATGAACTTCCCTCTCTGGACTGCTTTTGCTGCATCCCATAGGTTTCGATATGTTCTGCTGTCATTTTCATTAGCTTCAAGGTAGTTGCTTATTTCTTTGGAGATTTCATCCTTGACCCACTGTTTGTCTAAGAGTGTGCTGTTTAACTTCCATATCCTTGTGCATAACCTGTTTCTCTGGCCCATAGTGATTTCCAATTTCATTCCACTGTGGTCAGAGAAATTACTTTGTATAATCTCAATCTTTCTGAATTCATCGAGAGTTGTTCTGTGGCCTAGCATGTGGTCTATATTGGAATATGTTCCATGTGCACTTGAGAAGAATGTAAATCCTGCTGTATTTGGGTAGAGTGTTCTGTATATGTCTATTAAGTCCAGGTCCTCTAATGTATTGTTGAGAGCCTTTGTTTCTTTAGTGATTCTCTGTCTAGATGTTCTGTCTAATGATGATAATGGTGTGTTAAAATCCCCTGCTATAATTGTAGAGGCATTTATTTCTCCACTTAGTTTTTCCAGGGTTTGCTTCATGTATTTTGAGGCACCCAGATTAGGTGCATAAATGTTTATGATTGTTCTCACTTCTTGAAAAATTAAAACTTTTATTAATATATAGTGTCCATCTTTGTCTCTTATGATAATTTTGCATTTAAAGTCTATTTTGTCTGATATTAGAATAGCTTCTCCTGCCCGTTTTTGGCTATTGTTAGATTGTAAAATGATTTTCCAGCCATTCACTTTAAGCCTCCTTGAATCCCTGGGTTGAAGGTGGGTTTCTTGTAGACAGCATACAGATGGATCATATTTCCTTAACCATTCTGCCAATCTGTGTCTCATGATAGGTGAATTTAGTCCATTAACATTCAGTGTTATTACTCGTAATGAATTTCTTACTTCAGGCATTTTTCTTTGGATAAATGTATGTCACATATTGTTTTTTTTTTATTTTTTTTTCATGTTAGTTGCTTTTAAACTCTCCTCCAACTCTCTCTCCCTTGTTTTTTCCTTTCAACTTGTAGAACTTCCTTTAGTGTTTCTTGAAGTGTAGGTTTCTTATTGACATACTCTCTTAATTTCTGTTTATCTGTGAATATTTTAAACTCTCCATCATTTTTGAATGCCCCTTTTGCTGGGTAGAGAATTCGTGGCTGGAAGTTTTTTTCTTTTAGTATTTTCACTATGTCATACCACTGTCTTCTTGCCTCCATGGTTTCAGCTGTGAAATCAGCACTTAATCTTATTGTGCTTCCCTTGTATGCGATGGTTCTCTTTTCTCTTGCTGCCTTGAGTAATTTCTCTTTGTCTTGAGCATTGGACATTTTGACAAGTTTATGTCTTTTAGTTAGCCTGTTGGGATTTTTACTGTTTGGGATGCACTTTGCTTCCTGGATCTGCACATCCATCTCTCTCAATAGGGTTGGGAAGTTTTCAGCCATTATTTCCTTCAACACTTCTTCTGTTACTTTTTCCTTCTCTTCTCCATCTGGGATGCCCATAATGCGTATGTTTGAGCGTTTTGCATTGTTGGTTAATTCCCTGAGTCCCTGCTGGATTTTTTCTATCTTTTTGTTTATTTGTTCTACTATCTGTTTGATTTCAGTTGTATTGTCTTCCACATCACTAATTCTTTCTTCTGCCTGTTCAAATCTGCGGCTATGTGAATCCAGCATCTTTTTTATTTCTTGGATTGTGCCATTGGTCACCATCATAACCATTATATTTTTGGGAGTGTTTACACTTTCGTCAGGATGTTCTCCAAGTGTCTTCTTTATATTCTTAATCTCTTCCTTCACTTCTTTAAGTTGGTCCATGATATTTGTTTGGAAAGCTTCAATTAGTTTTTCAATGATCTGCTTCAGTTCCTGGTTTTTAGTTTGTTCATTGAATTGGTCCATGTTTTCCTGTTTCTCAGTGTGGTTTGTAAATTTTTGTTGCCCTCTAGTCATCATTTTATCTTGATGGATTTATTCAGTTGATTAGCTTCTTTCTCTGCTCTAGAGTTTTATTTAGCTGGTGGTTCTGTGTGTGTGTAAAGTTTTCTCTTTGATACTTTTTCTTTTTGTTTTATTTTCTTGCTTCTTTCTATGTTCCGAATCTCTATGGTTCAGTCCACACCGTCGGTCTATCCAGATAGATGTCCCAAGCTTCTTACTCCACATGCCCACAGCACAGACCCCCGTGCCATACCCCGTCCACTATCTGCTGTGATCTGGAAGCTGTCCTCAGTTGTCCTCCTAAGCCATCGCTGTCTTGCCACCTCCCTCCAGGGGATGCAAATCCAATTCCAGGGGTGCCAAATTTGCCTGCTGGTCCTTTTTTCCAAAATGGCTCCCAGAAAGGCCTAAATGCTGTATTTCTATTCTATTCCTTTTCTCATTTACAGCTTTTCCCTTTCTTCCTTAATGAGATACAGGTGTTTTCTAGATTAGACATCAGTTTGGCCCATTTTCTCAACTGTTTACTTCTCATTCTACTCATGTTTCTTTACTTCAAGGTTCAAGACATCATGTAAAGTGAAACAAGCCAGAAACAAAAGCAAAAATAGTTTATGATTTCACTGATTTTTAAATAAGTAGAATAAGCAAATTCATAGATTCATGATCTAGAATATAAGATACCAGGGTGCAGGGTGGGGCTAGTGAATGGGGAGTTATAACTTAAAATGTACAGAGTTCCTATTTGGAATAACAGAAATATTTTGATAATGTATGATGGTGATAATGTCTTACCATTGTAAACATAATTAACAGCTTTGAAATATATATCTGAATATGGATAAAAGGGGAAACATTAAGTTGTATATATGGAAATAGAATAAAAATTTTATTAAAAAATCCATGAAACCACACTACAGAAAGAGTGAACCCCAAGTTAAAACATGAATTTGACTTATAATACAATTACAAAAAATGTGTTTTCATTGATTTTAACAAATGTACCACATTAATGCAAGATGTTAATGGGTGGTTCTTTTGGAAGCCTTTGTTTTAGGCATGATTGTTCTGTAAACCCAGAACTTTTTAAAAATACATGTTTATAGATGAGTCTTGTTGCTAGGGGTAAGAGATTACATGGGTTTGACTACTGAGGGGTAGCATAAAGGGACATTTTAGGGGTAGAGAACTGTTCTATATCTTGATTTGGTGGTAATTACATGAAGACTCATGGAACTACATAAAAAATAAAGCAAATTTTACTTTTTTAGGAGTCAGCCAAAATGAGAACAACATCAATAAAATTTTAGGTGTTCCAGTTATCTTTCATGCCCATTTTCCCATCCTCTAGGCCTAGCCTTTTGCGCTGGCTGGTACTGCACCAGCCAAGCAGATGTGTGTCTGACAACACCTCTCAGCTGCATCTCCTAGCTCTTTCTTTCTGTCCTAGGTCTTAGGGCTCTACATGAAGTTCTGCCTGCAGGGAGGAACTCATAACAGCCTCTGAGGGAGTCAGCATTCCTTAGACAATTAATGGGAAATAAGAACGATATGAGAAATCTCCCATCTCCATTATCTTTAACAGATTTTTCTAAGGTTAATCCAATATTTGAAATATATATATATATATTATTTCTTTGAAAATTATAAGTAGCTTTTTAAAAATCTTATTAAAACTAAGTTTATATTTTGTCTTGATCTTAATATTAATTCTAAACAACATATATATTTTGAATTAAATAATACAGAAGAATAGTCAGAATTAATTATTTTTTGACATAGATTTGCAAATCAGTAAGGGGGAAGATTTACTTGATAAATAGTACAGAATGATTTAATTAAAATGTTCTAAGTATATAAAATTAATATTCATCAAATCCAAACAAGATCAAAGTTCTACATTTTTAATTTTTTACAACTTTTGTTTAACATATATGTAACATAAACTTGCCATTTTAATCATTTTAAGTGTGCAATTCAGTGGCATTAATTACTTTGAAAATTTGCTGTCTTTATCACTGCTTGTGAACAAAATTTTTAATAACCCCCAAAAGAAACTGTACACAATAGCTTCCCATTCAGTCTTTCTCCTAGCTTCTGGTAACTTTAACCTACTTTCCATCTTTATGAATTTCTTATACTAGATATTTCATAAAAGTGAAATCATACAATATTTAAACTTTTGTGTCTGGCTTAATTCACCCAACATAATGCTTTCAACATATATTGCTCAACCATAAAACTGAAATTCTAATACATTCTACCACATGGATGAACCTTGAAAAATCCTGAATGTTTGAAGTAAAACGTAGTTGATTTATGAGCGGTCAAATAAGCTGATCAGAAATATGTACCAAAATAATGCATAAGACATAATATGAACAGATTTTTTTATTATATAAAATCAAAACTTCCATTTAACTAACATGCTGAAATGGAATTATAATCAATTTTATGGTGAATATAACTCAAATATTTTATTTTTTATTCATTTCTCCAGTAGAAGTTGTAGTGTTTTTGTAGTATTTCCCTCCTTTTATGTAATGAAACATGTCCTACACAAAGGTATTTTCATGTCCTAATCCCTGGTCCTGTGAATGAGAACTCATTTGCAAATAGCACCTTCCAAAATCCTCTTACTTAAGTGAGGCCACACTAAATCAGTATGAATTTCAATCCAATATGACTGGAGGCATTTAAAGCAGAGGAAATTTGAGCACAGGATGAGCAAAGATTTCCAGAAATCTTGGAAAACCTAAACTAATGGGTGGAGCTGGTTGAGCTCTGTAGTTAAACTCTTGCATCACATATACAAGGTCCTGTGTTCAATACCTGGTACCTCCTTTAAAAAAATGCTAAGTGATAAAAGGGATGAAGGCAGGCAACCCAGGGACTTCAGGGAGCAGGAGTTGAAGGACAAGCAGCCTCAGGACAGGAAATTTAGACTGAGATTTTTATGTTATGTTTTTATTTTGCATTTCTTATTCCTTTCTCTACACCCTGGCACCTTAACTGTAGAGGGCAGACTTGAAAAGAGAATTGCGAGCACTGGTTGTCTGAGACCATTGCAAATGGCTTGAGAGGGAAGCCTATTATTTTTTTTTTCTTTCTTTTTTTGGTAGTTGTTGCTTTTTTGCTCTCCTTTTTCCTCTTTTTTGCCTTAGGGTATTTATTTTCTTCCTTTCATTTTTCCCTCTACTGTTGCATTTATTTTGTTCCAAATTCTCCCATTAGGTCCTCATTTTCTTTCTTTTCCTCTCACCTTTTGGATCTTTTATTTTATTCTATCTTCTTTCCTGTTTCATTCTCTTTTTTTTATTCCTCAATTTTCATTCATAATCTTTTTACTTTTAATGATTTTTCACTCATTATTATTTGTTTTCTCTTTTCTTCCTGATTCTTTAAGGTTCATTTTCCATTGTGTGTGTGCTTATTCTTTTCCTATTCTTTCTTTCCTTTTCTATGGTCTTAATATTTTTGCAAGGGAACACAGAAAACTAGAAGGATATAGAATAAGTGGAATGAAGTGTCAAAGAGGAACTTTAAATTAAAACATAACAAAACAACAACAACAAAAAAACCTTTAATAGAAAGAGAAGATAATTATCTGAATAAAGCCAGCAAGATAAACAGATGCCCAGACACCAGCAAAAAATTTCCAGCCATACTAAGAAAGAGGAATCTTTGGCCCAGTCTAATGAACAAAATAAAAAAGATGAAGAGATGCAGAATGTGGAACAATTAATCAAGGGTGCCCAAACATATATCATAAATCAACTTAATGGAATGAAGGAAAAGAAAACAGATATTAAGGAGGCACTGGGAAAACATACAGAAAAAATCATAAACATACATAAAAAGATAATATAATGGATCTTAAGATGAATGGTACAATAGAAGAAATTTAAAAATATATTGGAAGCACATAAGAGCAGATTTGAACAGGCAGAGGACAGAATTAGTGACATTGAATAGAATACATCTGAAATAACACATATAGTACAACAGATAGATAAAAGATAGAAAATTATTCAGCAGGGATGCAGGGAATTGAATGACAACATGAAAGTAACCAGCATATGCATTATAGGCTTCCTCTAGGAAAGAGAAGGGAAAGGGTACAGAAAGGAGTATTGGAAGAAAGAATGGCTGAAAATTTCCCAACTCTTTTGAGGGACATGGATGTACATGTTCCAGGAAGCACAGCATGCTCCAAACAGTATAAATCCTAACAGGGCTACCCCAAGACATATACTTATCAAAATGTAAAATGTGCATGAGAAAGAATACTGAAAGTGGCAAGAGATAAGAGATTAATCATATACAAGGGATGCTCAATATGATTAAGCACTTATTCCTCATCTGAAACCATGGAGAAACAAAAGCTGGTTCTTTAAAAAGATTAATAAAATTGAAAATCCCTTAGCTAGAATAACAAAGAAAAAAAAGAGAGAAGATGCAAATACATAAAATAAAAAACAACAGATGGTATATCTCCACTAAACCCATAGAAATAATAAGTATCTTAAGAGGATACTTTGAAAAATTGTATGTGAACAAGATGGATAACTTAGATGATATGGACAAATTTCTAAAAAACACACAAGCAGCCTACATTGATGAAAGAAGAAATTGATGAACTAATAGACCAATCACAGGTAAGAAGATTGTATTAGTCAACAACCTCCCAACTAAGAAAAGCCCAGGAACAGATGGCTTCACAGGTGAATTCTACCAATCATTATAGAAAAAATTAACATGAGTTCTGCTTAAAGTCTTCCAAAAAAATAGAAGTGGAGAGAATATTGCCTATCTCATCCCATTGAGCCAACATCACCCTGATACCAACGTCACTCAAAGATGCTACAAGAAAGGAAAATTACAGACTGATTTCTCTAATGAATCTAGATGCAAAAGTCCTCAACAAAATACCTGTTAATCTTATCCAATAACACATTAAATGAATTATACAGATTGAGCAATTTGGTTTCATCCCTGGAATGCAAGGATGTTTCCAAATAAGAAAGTCAGTCATTGTAATACACCATATTAAGAGATCAAAAGAAAAAAAAATCACATCTATTGAAGCAGAAAAAGCATTTGAGAAAATCCAGCATCCTTTCTTGATATAAAACACTTCATAACATAGGATTAGAAGGAAAATTTCTCAACATGAATAAGGACGTATATGAAAAACCCACAGGTAACTTCATACTCAATGGTGACGTGTTCAAGGCTTTCCCTCTAAGATCTGGAACAAGACAAAGATGCCCACTCCCATCAATATTATTTAACATTGTATTAGCAGTACTTGCTGGAGTACTTTGGCAAGGAAAAGTAATAAAAGGCTTACAAATTGGAAAGGGAGATGTCAAAATCTCACTATTTGCAGATAACATGATTCTGTATGTAAAAGTCCTGAAGAATCTACAACAAAGCTTCTAAATCTGAAAAACAAGTTCAATACAGTGGCAGGATATAAGATCAGCAAGCAAAAGTCAGTAGCATTTCTGTACATGAATAATGAGCAATCTGAAGGAGAAATCAAGAAAAAAAAATTCACTTACGATAGCAACTAAAAGAATCAAATATCTGGGAATAAACTTAACTAAAGATGTAAATGACTTGTGCACAGAAAATTACACAGCATTGTTAAAGGAAATCAAAGAAGACCTAAATAAATGGAAGAATATTCCATGTTCATGGATAGGAAGACTAAACATCTTTAAGATGTCTATCCTACCCAAATTGATTTACAGGTTTTATGCAATTCCAACAAAAATTATAACAGCATTTTTTACTAAATTGGAAAAGCTATCTATGAAACTTATTTGGAATGGCAAGGATAGCCAAACCATACTGAAAAAGAAAAAAAAAATTGGAGGAATCATGCTAAGTTACTTTAAAGCATACTTCAAAGGTACAGTGTAGTATGTACAAAGGAACAGTGGTAAAAACAGCCTGGTATTGGCACAAGGATAGACATACAAACAAATGGAACAAAACAGAGTTCTGAAATAGATCCTCACATATATGGTAAACTGGTATATGATAAGGCATCCAAGCCCACTATACTGAGAAAGAACTGCCGAATCAACAAATATTACTTGGATAACTGGATATCCATGTCCAAAAAATGAGAGAGGATCATCATCTCACACCATATAAAAAATTAACTCAAGATGGAACAAAGATATGAATATAAGAGCCGAAATCAAAAAGCTCTTAGAAGATAATGTAAGGAAACATCTATGAGATATAATAGTAGGGTAAAATTTCATAAATTTTACACACAAAGTACAAACAATGAAAAAGAAATAGATAAATGGGAGCTTTTCAAAATAAAAAAAAAAACAACTTGCTCTTCAAATGAGATTTTAAGAAAGTGAAAAAGTAGCCTATTGAATGGTAGAAAATATTTAGTAATCATTTATCTGATAAAGACCTAATATCCAGCCTCTATAGAGAAATCCTACATCTCAAAAATAGACAACCTAAGTAAAAAATGGGTAAGAGATTTTAAAAGACATTTTCCAAAGAAGAAATACAATTGGCTAAAAATCACACGAAAAGATGCTCAACATCAGTAGCTTTTAAGGAAATGCATATCAAAATTGCAGTGAGATATCATTTTACACCTTTTAGACTGGTGGCTATTAAAAAACAGGTATACATATGTTGAAGACAATGTGGAGGAGAGGGAACACTCACCCATTGCTGGTGGAATGTAGAATGGGGCAGCTATTTTGGAGGAGAGTTTGACAGTTCCTCAGGAAGCTAACTATACAACTGCCATATGAACCAACAATCCCACTGCTGGGTATATATCCAGAAGAATTAAAAGCAGGGACATGAGCAGATATATCCACCCAAATGTTCATAATGGCATTATTCAATATTGCCAAAATTTGGAAGAAATCCAGGTGTCCGTTAAGAGATGAATGGATTAGCAAATCATTGTGGCATATGCATACAATGGAATATTACTCACCTGTAAGAAGGTGTGCAGTATTAACACACAGGACAGCATGGATGAATCTTGAAGATCTTATGTTGAATGAAGTGAGCCAGTCACTGAAGGATAAATATTACATGACCTCATGATATGACTTAAGCAAGTTGAGAAGACTCACAAAGCTAGAGTCTGGAAGATATGTTAACAAGAGAAAGAAAGGGAATAAAGTATAGTGAGCCAAGGCTCAATATGGACAAAATCTATGATAAGGTAGAAGTGGGTGGTTGGGCAGAGGATGGGGGTGATGTTGGTATAGGGATGTGAGGGGAGGTGAAGGTGCTGGAATGTGAGGGGGAGTAGAGTTGGGGGATTGAGTTGTACTATCCATGGAATTGGGGAGACAGTTGGAGGAAAAAACAGGTGAACTCTGGGAATTTGTAGGTCTGTGGTTAAAAATACAGTTGAGTGGGAGACAGTGTAAATTACAATGTAAACTATAATCCATGCTTAGTGGCAATGTGTCAAAATGTGTTCATCAATTGCAATGAATGTACCACACTAATGAAAGAAGTTGTTAATGTGGGGAAGAAGGGGAGATGTGGGGAGTGGGGCATATGGAAATCCCTTATGTTTTTTATATAACATTTTATATAATCTAAGTATCTTTTAGAAAAAATAAAAAATTATTTTAAAAATGCAGTGGTGGAATGTTCTATTGGCAAATCCTGCAGGGGAGGGTTACTGGTAAATGGCGTCAGGTGTGGGGGATATGTGGAATAGAGTGCACCTTGGTCATGTTTCTATGCAATATGAAAATGTTCATATTGTCATAGTGTGTTCTCAGTGAGTACAGACCCACACAATAAACAAGAAAATATTAACCTCTCATTTAGGGGAGAACTGGTATGTTCTCTATTAGTGGGGCAAGAATCTCTTGAGAACATAGACAGTGCCTAATAAAAGATAACAGACCAATATATCAAGCCCTCAATATTACTGCATGTAACTATGAACCTTCGTATTCAAAATTTGAAACCTAGTGGTTAACATAGGTTCTGAGGAGCGGAGGAAGGAAGAATAGAACAGAAGAAATATATGGCCTTTTTAGGACATTGGAATTGTTTTGCATTTTCTTGACAATGACTGATACAGGCCATTATAAATTTTGTCAAAATACATAAAAGTGTATGTTGAAAAATGTAATCTATAATGTAAACCATTGACCATGGTTAGCAGCAATGCTTCAGTATTTTTTCATCAATTGTAACAAATGTACCATACTCATACAAGATGTTATCAATAGGGGAAAATGTGACAAGGGGTGATCATGGGGTATAGGGGAATTCCCTATATTTTCTATGTGACATATCTATAACTGAAAACTTCTATGAAAATAAAGCAAAAAAAATTGGACACTGGGGGAATATACAGAAGAAATTGTCACTGTTCATAAAAGGTAACTTATCTTATGGTGATGAAATACATACAAATTATTTTAAACATTTTTAAAAAATTTTTTATAACTATTTAATTTTTGTGTTTTGTTTTTTATTATTATTTTATTTTATGTTTTATTCATTTTTGGGCTTTGTTTTCGGGGAGGATTTGTATTGCTGAGGGGACACAACTGTAGCAGGGTAGGATCATTGTTATGGGGTTTCAGTGATGGGGCATATGTGGGGAGGGGTGCACCTGGGGCATGACTATAGAATATGAATAGGTTCAAGTAGCCATGGAGTGTTGTCTTAGTGGGTGGAGATCTACACCATAAATGAAAGAATATTGAATTCCCATTCTGGGAAGTCCCGCTACATTCTCTAATAAAAGGGCAAGAATCCCCTGAGTATACAGGCTTTCCCAACAAAGGAAGACAGAATAATAAACCAGGCCCCTGACAATGATGGTTGTACTGGTCAGCCTTGTTCCTGTGTATTAAAACTTAGTATTATATCTTACCTAAGAGTTACTTCCTGAAAGCCTCCTTGTTGATCAAATGTGGCTCCTTTCTAAGCCAAACTCATCATATAAACTCACTATCTTCCAGCCTACATGGGACATGAGTCCTGGGGATGAACTTCCCTGGCACTGAGGGATTATTACCAAGCACAGACTAGCAATGTATTTGGAAAAATACCTTCACCAAGTGGGGAAAATATTAAATACAAATGAGCTTTTGTGGCTAAGAGATAATTGATTGGGGAATTCATACCAGAGCTTACGCTTATTCATGCTAAAGAAGGATCTCATTGAATGCCACAGTAAACAGTGCCTCAAGCAGGGGTGCTCCTGTGGGCTCTAGAGACATCTAGACACTACAGGCAGGACCAATCATCTCAGGAATTAGGCACCCTGTCAGTGGACCTTAATTTGGAATATATGCTTTCTAACCTAACAGAGTTAGACTCATTTATAATTTCCCTGCACATGGCTCTTTCTGTCCCTTTTATTTAAAACCATAATTAACATTAATCATTAAATATATGTGCAAGAGACTCAAGTCTTTGGTCTGTTCATATGCTGGTTGAGCCCTGAAACTTAGCAGAGTTGCAGCACCCACTCTACAGTTCATCAGACTCACCCAGGACGACTAAGAAAAGGATGATGATGGACAACACCCATTAAAAAAATTAAAAAAAAGCAGAGAGTATCTACAACTGCAAGCAGTACATTTCTTTCCTTCTGCCCCATGGGGATCTAAGCTCCCTCTCAATTAGAAACAGAGTGAGCATCACTAACCTAAAATTCTCAATATTGAGGAATGAACAAACATAAGGGGGAATGCAATAATAGAGGAAAGTATACTTATACTAGCAATGGAAAATTTGTGACATTGATATAAATGCAGTGGTCAGCAGAGTTTCTGAGGTGAGGGAGAGTGAAGAATAGGTATAACATGGGGCATTATGGGGACATTGGAATTGTTCTAAATTAGATGGAAATGATGGATTCAGCCATTATAAATTTTGATAAAACCTATAAAAATGTGCAGTTGAAAGTGTAAACTATAATGTAAACTATTGAGTATGGTTAGTAGCAATCTTTCAATATGTGTTCATCAATTGTAACAAATGTACCACACTAACCAAAGATGATGTTAGTGAGGAAAAGTGTTGGAGGGGAATGGGTGGATTATATGTGAAAAACCCTATATTTTTGTTGTATCATTTATGTAATCTAAAAAAATATTAAAAGTAAAAAATAAAAATAAAAAAATAAACAATGTGATTAATATGCAAATATTAAAGAGCAATAGTAAGCATATCTGTAACTATATTTGGAAATTTGTGATGAATAGGTTAAGCAAAAAATTAGTAGGTTAAACATAGTATGGTAAGAAACCAGTTATGTCAAAATATGTTTTTGCACTTATATATCACAATTCCATAGTGAAATGTAGTAGAAAATAGAGAAAAACATTTAATAATTTCTCTGTGGAAAGGAAAATTTGTTTAAGGGACCAAAAGAGGAAATTTATCTTTCTACATTTTCATAAGTATTAAAACCATCACATATCTGTTCAGATTTTTCCAAACATAACTTCATGAATTTAATATTTTCCATTTCTTGATAAATGTTAAGTTTCACAACAAAAATTCAGGGAAGAGAATAACAAATGTTCCACAATAATTCAAGGTGTTGGTGTTGGGGTGATGGATGGGAATTCTGCATGTTATGCATGATTGTTTTGTAATATCATAACTTCTTCAATAAAAAGAAAAAAAGAAAAAGAAAGAAAAAATAATTTAAAAAAAACACAATGAGATACCACTTTAAATCCACTAGGATGGCTATAATAAAAATAGACAAACTATTATTGATGAAATAGGACTTATAGCTGGAAACTTAATGGGTAGACAAATTATTTATGACCTAATTATTAGCATTTCAATCCCTCAGTGTACAGGACGATGTCATTTTCAAGGAAATAAACTCCCCTTCAGTACTCTTGGCCAAGACACTTAATTAATTCTCATTTAATTAGGCAATTTGTAACCTCATACAAAATTCAAGACCCATAAAATTTTCCTTTCAACTTCTGCTTTCCAGTGGAGAGAAGAATGTTACTTAGCAAAGTTGCAAAAGACTGCAGGAGGCAGCCAGAGCAATACAAGGCATAGTCATCCCATTGGACAAATAACCCATATCTCCAAGATGTTATTCCCTCTTGGGAAAGAGAACTTTATCAGGCTCCTTGTCTTTAAGTTCCACAGCACTTTACTGAATGTACCTCTGAAATGAGAGAGATTGTGTTTTTCTTAGGTAAGCATATTTCCCCAAACCTATACTCATCCCACTTTAAGCTTCTCTTTGCTACTACCCTGCTCAGACTTGGTCTCTTGAAATGTCTATGTAAATAAATTTATTTCACCTGTTTAATTCCATTTTTTAAGAAAAATAAAATGATGCTTATTTTTTTTTAATTGTGATTTTTAGATCCATGGCAATCACAGGCCCTGTTGACAGAAAAAAATTTTTAAGTCAAAATGTTTCTGATCAATTTAATCAGAATAAAGGAAATTTGTGATGCATCTAGCATTCTATTGAGTATTCAAAGTAAGTTCATCTATTATCTGATTAACTTGAAGTTTCTTTTAAAATATCAGCGATCCAGTTCTGATCTTGAATATGTAGAAGCTATATTTAATTTTCATAGGCACTATTATTCTCTCAGAAACACTTTTCACAATGAATTTACATCAGCCCCCTCCACAGCTAATTCCAGTTACTTTTCCTGTAATAGACTAAAGTAGAGAAAGAAATGATAGCTGAAATTCTTTATATTGTTTCTCCAAATGTATCAATAAAGCAGTCTGTGGGAAACTAAAGCTGAACCAAAATATCATTAACAATAACTGACTTCTCTATTCTAATAAATATTCCTACTACATTTCACCTACTAGAACAAAGACAGAAGAATCAATCATTTGTGTACTGCTGAGGTAATCTTTTTTTTTTTTTTCATTTTATGCATAAATTGTAGACTACTCTGATAAATTATTCTACCCTGTTCCTAATGGCTTAGTAAAATTTCCTTTTCAGGAAGAAAGAATTTATAGTTTGCAACATAGGATTTGCTCTGTGGTATGGAGGGGGCTACCCTGATGTTCTTGAATATGTTCCTCAGAATAACAAAGACTGATTGGTAGAAAGGACAGAAAGAGGAAGATTCTATGAAGGTAATTGAATGAGGAAATTATCACTTTTCTTACATTTCCATAACCAAGAATCAGCATGCCTGAGAAATATACCAACATGACCCTCATAATAGAATTCTTGCTCATGGGATTTCCTGATGACTGGTTGCTACAGAAACTCCATGCCACACTCTTTTTCCTCATTTACTTGGCAGCACTCATGGGGAATCACCTCACTATCACCCTCACTACCATTGACCAGCATCTCCAAGTTCCCATATGTTTCTTCCTGAAGAATTTGTCCTTCATTTATATCTGCTGTATCTCTGTCACAGTACCCAAATCCATCATGAACTTGCTGACAAACAGACATTCCATCTACTTCCAAGGATATGCTTCACAGGTTTTTCTTTTTCTTTCTCTTGCTAGCAGAGAATATGCCCTTCTTATAGTGAAATGCTATGATCGCTATGCTGCCATCTGCCGTCCTGTGCACTGAGGCCATTATGAATAGACATTCTTGTGTGCAGATGGTGACAGCATCATGGTTCAGTGGATGTGCTTATGGCTCCATTCATGTAGCAGGTACATTTTCTGTCAGTTTCTGTAGGTCCAGCATAGTGCATCAGTTCTTCTGTGATATTCTGTCATTGCTTATACTTACCTGTTATGGAGAAAATAATTTAGAATATGCTTTTATTATTGCTAGCTGTTGCTTTTATTTTGTATGTTTCATTTCAATGATTGTTTCTTATGTTCACATTTTCTCCACTGTTCTTTGGATTCCATTCGTTCAAGGCAGATTTAAAACTTTCTCCACCTGCATGCCCCACCTCATTGTGGTGACCTTATTCCTATCCTCTGCATTTATTGCTCACTTAGGTTCCACCTCAAAATCCCATCATCACTGAACCTCTTTTCTGTATTATATGCTCAATTACCTTCCACCTTGAGTCCTGTCAATTACATCCTGAGAAACAGGGACATGAAAATGGCCTTTGTCAAAATCTTTGGTGGCAAATGGCCTTAAAGTTTTAAATGTCTAAAATATCCATGACTCCATTAACTACAGAATTTTTAATTATTTGTATATACTTATTTATTTTAAAATTATCTCTCTATGAATCCATTCTTGCTGCTACATAGGACTCTGTATTTTATAATGTTAAATGCATATGAATTTTTATGAGAATCTTGGCAACTTCCAATCCAGTGGTAATTTTCAAAAACTTGTATTCATATCAACAGGCTGCATAGGTTTGGGGATTATTGTACAATTCCCATTTGTCTTCACCAACACCAATCTCATTCTTACCTGGGACAATTTATAATAGTTTGAAAATTAACATATTTTATTTCAATTATTGAGAGTTCTTTTCCCTATTTTATTCTTCCAGTAATTAAATGAAAATAAGTATTCTAAAATCTGAAATCTTTTTCTCTTTCACTTTTTATATTGTTGGGTATTTTTATAAGAAAAGAAAGCTGAGTTTTATAAAAACATTAGTTCCTTTACTGTGGCTTTGGAAATATTGCATTCAGAATAGTATCTGAGATAATTTATGAGTATAATATAATTTTAGCATCATTTAATTACATCATGATAGTTTTAGGAGTCAAATAGTGTAGTCATCATTGTTCATTAACTAAGAGTATGCTAAGATCACGTTTTCAGAAACAACAATATTATGAAAATCCCACTTCTCTTTCATCCTAAGATTTTGTATTTCCATATTTTAACCTTTATATAAATGAAATAAATAAATTTAAGCAATTTAACTAATAAAACTACTTTCAAATTGTTCTAAATTTAAATGTGGCTCTTTTAAATTTAAACATTCTAATTTTAATTTACTCTTCTAACCCTGACTTTACTTTTTCTCAATTTAAATTTACTTCTAATTTCTTTCTAAATTTTGATACATTTTCATGGAAATTAATATCCCTTTTAATTATATTAGACTTTTGTCTTGCTTCAGCTCCCCACAGCACTAACCAGATCAATAATTTTGCTTGTGTTGTTATTGCTTCCTGTCTTACTGTTTTCTTTCACTTCTCTCAATTCCCAGACCTGTTCCCAAGAATAACTTCCTCAAGTCAATTAACTGTACAAAGGCCCTTTCTTAGGTTGAACTTTAGGGAAAGACAAACTAAAACATGGTCAGTGAAAATTCTTAGAAAATAAATTTTCTCACCTTGTAATGCTATTTTAACTATGTGCAATAAATTTATATATATAACCTATTGTTTGAAGTACATTTATAGTATTATAGTAATTATAAATATGTAAATAATTAAATCTTCTCAATTACATAAATCCTAATAAGATATTTAATTTCTATGAAAATCTTTATTTTAATCCATATAAACATTTTTAACCTCTTGATAACAAGTGCATTTTAAATTCCTTTATAACCTTGCACTATTTTAAAATACACTGGTTGTTGGTGAGGAAGTTTATCTCATCTCCAGAACAGCATAGAGAGCAACATTGTTAAATTTTGAAGTTATTTGATAACTAAAAATTGGTGTCTTGTGTTTTATGCTTGCATTTTTTCATTGCTAATGAATTTGAAAATATTTCACATGTTCACTTGTCACTTGGATTCTTCTGGGAATGTTTTATCTATGCCCTTCTCATGGAAAAGCTTTCAACTATGTAGAAAAGTTCTATCAACTGCTGAAATTTTTTTTCAATTTTTTAACTGGCAAGTTATTTTGGCAAGTGCTTCTGTTATTGCTTCATTCTCTCTCTCATAAAAAGAGGAATATAGAGCCTGTGAAAGAACATAATGATAATATGGAGTGTCCATGACATCAAGTTGAATCCTGGTTATTAAACAAAACTCCAATATTAAAGAGGAAAGAGAGAAAAATCGGATTGATATAATGTCTGAAAAATAGCTGGATAAGTTAGATACTCCATTTCTATGAAAACAATGGTGAAGCTAGCAAAAATATATTTTAAATGATGTTCCCCAAATATTATATTGCATGATACAGTATGATCTTTAATTCAGTTGAGATACTGGATTCTGTTGAATTTTCTCTGCTCCGATCATCTCAAAATTAAAGTTTAACATCTTTACTCATCAATGAAATACAAATTGAAACCCAAATTATCATAGCAATATACAATATTCTCATTGTAACTTTATGAATAATAGATATGAAAGGAAATAATGGAAATGTCAATCAATAATAAAATGAATTAATTGTGGTGTATTCTAAAATGGAAACATATACAGAAAAGAAAATTAGAAAAAAATTTCTACACATTAACCATATAAGTGCGTTTCTTTTATACTAATGTAATGAAGAAAACCAAACAGAAAGAGCATTAAAGGTTATACTTTCATTTTTCTATTACCCAAAATAAGGTAAAACTTTTCTGGGCTGAAAATGTCAGCAAAACACTTATAATTAGTGTACTTCACTGGTGATAGATCACCAGTATCCTTGAGGTCTATTTGATTTCTTCCTTCAGTTTTGACTCCCTGCTTTCTCATAATTTCATCCTTGCAACTTAACATTTAATTGTATCCATTCCTAGTACTAGCCAGTGAGGAGCTGAGTTTCCTCTGAGGAGTACATAGCAAAACACTTAGGAGGACAGCTCAATATTTTTTTTCTTTTTAGTCCTTTTATTAGTATGTATTTCATCCACCCAACCTGTTACTGCATACAATGGGACTACAAATGGTAAATACCAACTGATTTAAAGTCTCTGAAATGCATGCAAATTAAAATTCCCTAAAGTACACAATCAGCTCCAAGTCTTCAGTTCTGATTTTTAAATTTTTATTTATTTTTATTTTTTAAAAGGTACTTAGATTACATAAATGTTACTCAAAAATTATAGAGATTCCCATATGCCCCACCTCCCACACCTCCCACAACTTCCCACATAAACATCCTTCATTAGTGTGGCACATTCTTTGCAACTGATAAACACATCCTGGGGCTCTGCCATTAAGCATGGGCCATAGTTCACATTGTAGTCTACACTCTCTCCTACACAGTTCTGCATGTTATGTGATGCTATCAAATGGCCTATATCTGTCATTGCAATGTCATTCAGGACAATTCTCAAGTACCAGAAAGCCCCCGTATTACCACTGTTTTTCCTTCTCCCTGCCCCCAGATCTGATCTTTATTTAGCAGGGACCATGATGCTGCTGGGATTCCAGCTGTGTCTTTCATGCTGGTGGGCACATGGTGTCACTGAAAGACCAGGAGAGAAAACTAGATCTTGCATTAAGGAGCAGAGTAGAACAAGGAAAAACACTGAATTTGCAGTTGGTAGATGACTGTATTCAGAGCTCTGTCTGCATCTTTGAATGAAGAATAGTATTTTCATATAATAACATACTCTTGTATAAATAAAAAGTAAATGGTTAAATTGTCTTTGTGCCATTAGATATTTCATGATCAAAATGACTAGTCCTTTAAGATACTGAGTTGTGGGACACAATTATGTAAGATGATATTCTTAACTTTGCCTATGCACTACAGTTTAAAATCATAGTATTATTTCTTTCTAACAGTGTGTATTTTCATATTAGATGCAATGAAAAATGGCAATTTAAAAGGAAATATGTTGTTTTTAATCAGGAAAGCAATTTGTTAAAATAATTAATAAGATTGAGTAGACATTTTTCTAAAGAAGATATGCAAATGGCCTTTAAACATATGAAAAGATGACCCTACATCATTACTCATTTAGAAAATGCAAATCTAAACCACAATTGAGGTGCCAATTCATACCCACAAAGATGGCTATTATTTAAAAAACCATGGAACATAACAAGTATTGGAGAAGATTGTCACACTTCTAGGTATATACAAAAAAAGAGAGTGAAAACGAAGTTGCAGATACATGGACCAATGTTTATAGCAGGATTATTCACAATAGTGAAAAGCTGGAAAAAACACAAATGTTCATCAACAAATGACAGGATAAACAAAAGGTGGAATCTACACTCACTGGAATATTATGGCAATATAAGAGAAAATGAATTATGAGACATAATTCTCATAATTCATAGAATTATGAATTAATAATAGAAACATAGAAGAACTTCGAAACATTATGCTCCATGAAATAAGCAAGATAGACAAGTGCAAAAATTGTATGATATCTCTTATAAAATAGGAGTAGAAATAGCAAATTCACAGAGATAGAAAGCAGATTGGTGTCTACTAGGTGAAGTGGAGAGGGAGGAAATGGGAATGTTTGTTTTTAAAAATAAAAACAAAATTACACTCATATTCTCTTCAACACATGGTGATGGGACAACTAGATATCCACATTCAAAACAATGAAGTTGTACTTTTAGCTCACACCTTACACAAAAATTAACTCAAAATCAATCAAAAGTCTTAAATAAACAGCTCTATGACTTAGTAGAAAACATAGGGTAAAGATGACCTTGAATTAAAAAATGAAAGCTTATGTGTGTTACTTAGAGTTCATCCTTTCATTGGTACTGAAAATACTTCTGTAGCTATTAAGCTTTCTAAGTGAAGACTCTCTACATCCCCAGTGATGTAAAATATACAAAATCATGATAACAAACACATAGACTTCTTTTGGTGAATGAAGCGAGCACCCAGAACATAATTTTTGCATTATATCTTGTATTAGCTGTAGCACAAACTCAGACATCTCTCATATATTCACAATGAAAATGAATTAATTAAGAAGAAAAGAATTAGTAGGATTAGTATAAAGAAAAATTTTAAATTGCATAAAGGGATATTTGGCGATAATATCATGCTATTTAATGGTAAAATGAATATTTAATATATATATAATAGTTCTTTGAAAATTATAAGTAGCTTTATAAAAATATTATTAAAATTTTATTGATATAATCTTAATAATGACTCTAAACAGCGTATAGATTTTGAAGAGAATGAATCAAATAAATAGTTACAAGACTCATGTGTAGTAGTGATATTACAATTCACAATTTGATTGTCATAGATTGGAAAATCACTAAAGGACAATTACTTGATAAATATTGTGGAACAATTTCATTAATGTGTCCTAGACACATAAAACTTAATGTGCCTAAAATCAAAACAGATAAAATTCTAAAATTTTAATTTTTATTATAAAATATATACAACATAAAAGTTTTCCTTTGAACACTTTTAATATATTTTTATTACAGAAGCTGAGAAATTACAATATAATCATGCACATGTGTAGAATTCCCCGACAACCATTCACCAACACACCACACCATTGTGGACATTTGTTACACATTATGAAATAATATCATCAGACTGTTACCACTAACTGTGACCCATTGCATATATTTGGCATATTTTTCCATACCCCTTTATTAGTAACACAGTACATCTTTGGCATTGATGCAAGATTATTACAGTATTTCTGCTAACTACAGTCCACAGGGTACATTAATTGTATTTTTCCCATGACTCTAAACATTCCTACCACCCCACAATAGTGATATACACCCTTTCTAGTTCAAAGGACATTCCTGCATTTGTACTTTTAACCACAATTCTCATCCATCTCTGAGCCCACTATGCTATTCGGTTCCTAGATTATTCTCTAGCTTTCTTTCAAATGACACTTACATTCCTGGACTACCCTTTTCAGCACAATCCCAAAGAGGACAATTAGGAGATAAGAGAAGGGCTGTGAAGGAGTAGTTATGCTTAATGTATGTAGAAGTTTTAATTAACTTGGCTGTAAATGTATGGAACAATTTTAATTTTACAAATAATTTGTAATGTGTAATCATCATAATCCATTACCAAACTTTTTCATCCACCAAAACAGAGACTTTGTACCAATTAAAAAATATATGTCCCACCTTTCCTCCACCCTCTAGCACATGAAACCTTTAATCAATTTGCTTTTTCTATGAATTGGCTTATTTTGCATATTACATTTAAGTGGAATCATACAATATTTTTCCTTTTGTGTCTTGCTTATCTCACACAGCATATTTATTATTCAGTAAAAAAGATGATAAATTCTGTAATGTAGGTAAACCTTGAAAACTCAAGCATAATGAAGGAAAGATAATAAATTTATAAGAAGACTGTAAGCATAATATTGTTCAGCACCTTCCAGCATAAAAATAATGCAAAGAAAATAAGAAAAGACATGTATATTATTTATGTAAAGAACAATAATTATGTTCAAAATAGCTGTATATTAATTGTTATAATATACTATATAAAACATAAAATATTTATGTTTTTTTCTACAAAAGAACACTATAGCTACTTTTCAATATTTCCCTTCCCTCATTTATGCCAGGGTAGAAGCAATTTTACTTTCTAAATTCCATGTCTCTTACTTGCTTTAAAGACAAACATACATCACTTTAGTTCATATCTTACAAGTTATGTAATATTTTCTGACCTTTTTCTAGAAGACTAATACTCTCTTTAAAACACTATCAGCTGCATGTTTTATTTCAATGAAAACAGCATTTTTTTTATGGACGTTCATTTTGTCAATTTTTTATTTTTTTTTAATTTACCCTTTGTTTTTTGTGCTTTGTGTTCTTTGGACACAGTATACACACACACACACACACACACACACATATATATATTCTCTCCATAAATGATTATTCCATATTTTTTAGAAGTAAACTTCTTGTCTGGGTTGGGTGCTGCTGCATGTGAGGGCTCCACATGAGGACTTCTTCATTCAGGTGTGGAAATAGCTGAGATCGACATAGATCCTGCAACCGGTAGTGAAGTTTGTGATTTCAATGTTCCTTGGTGTCTTCAGGTTTATTTTTCAACTGGCTTTCCTTCATTATTAAGAGTGTATATATCAAGCATCCTTTAAAGCAAGCATGGGTTTCAAAGTTTCATGAATGACATTTCTCCCATTTAATTTCTATCAGAGAGTATTCTTCAGTATTATTTCTGAGACTATTCAGTACAATTTTCTGGTTATTGCAGGATGCATAACAATCTTACTGGTCTACAATTCCTGTTTCTGTATTATTTGGATTATCAATTTCTCCAGACATGTTTTCCTGAAAGTGTTGTTAAAGCAGCAGAACTACAAAAGAATTTGTGGTACTTCTGAACAGAAAATTAAAGGGTTATCACATGAAAATGTGGAGGGTTTATGAATAAAACTATAAAATCTGGTGAAAATATAGCAATATATATTTTGAATAATTTAGGGAAATAAATTTTCCCAATTTGTAGATTTAATGCATTTGAGTTGGTATCAAATATGAATGCCATCATTTGTTTTTATGGTGCTGAATTTTGTCTAAAATATGAAAAAAACAAAGATATAGTCTTGAAATTGCTGAAAGCAATGACTTGCTCATGCATAATTTGATATATGAAAAATATGTAATAATATAAGGCTTAATAAAAGAAAGGACTACTCAGTAACTGGTGTTGACCAAATTTATTTTAGGTACAGTGAAAGATACTTCATTCCATAGATGTCCCCTAAAACTCAGAGTAATTGAAATAATAAAATGTGATGAAACAAATACAAGTACAATGATAAGAAATCTTACAGTGATATTTTCCTCATTTTATTATTAAACGTAGCTTTCTAGGAAAATATTAAATAACAGAGAAGAGTATACTTTTTATATTACACAAATAAAAATATCTACTTATTTAAAATATAAATAAATGAAAGAACACTTTACCTACTAAGAAAAATATTTCCAATTTATACTTATGATGTATCACTAATACAATTAGAAAGTAAATAGGTAACAGGAGTGGACATCCCATAAATCATGGATTTCATTGTCAATTGGGGGTCAGGGAGCAATGTGATAAGACTGAAAAATATTCTGGAAAAATGGATATAAAATGTTATTGGAATTTTAGGGACAATCTAAATATAACCCTTTTTCCTCTTCTGGGTTCAAAAAAAATAGAGATCACTTCAGAAATCAGATTCATGTAGAGGAAAATGCCAGTCTTATTGCTTATGATGTGTAAGGTGAAAGGCCTGGAGGTGACCAGTTGGCACTCTCAATGAACTAGCATAGCTGTGAGAAAACAGGGTCAAGTATGCCTGGGTCTAAAGAACTGAAAAAGCAGACACAATATTACTGTTAAAAGAGAATAAATGAAACCCTCCAATATTTTCCTACTGCTGCCATAACAAAGAAACATAAATGAGATGATTTTAAACAATGGAAACTTATTCTTTTAAAGTTCTGGGTACTCAGAATTCTAAATCAAGGTGTTGGCAGGGCCATGCTCTCTCTGAAGAATCTAGGAGACACTCCTTCCCTGCCTTTTCCCAGTTTCTAGTGGTCACTGGCCATCTGTTTGCCTTGACTTGAGGCAGCACAACTCTAACTTCTGCCCGTCTTCACATAGCTTTCTTCCTTCTGTTCCTGTTTCTGTGTCCTCTCCTCTTCTAATAAGAACATCAATCATAACAGATGAGGTTCCACCCAAAGTCATAATGACTTCATCTTAACTTGATTACATTTGCAAATAACGTTTTGCCAAATAAGATCATATTCATAAGAACTGGGGTAAGGGTGTCAATATACTTTTTGTGGTCCAGAAATCAATCGCAATACCAACTTATTCCTCATAGCTAGTATTACTCCAGCTGAACAAAAACAAACCAGGGCAAGGTGGCAGAAGAGTAAGGAGCTCCAAGAATTATCTCATCCTATAGGGCAGTTAGTAATATTGCAGAGCTAGCTAAAGCACCTATTTGGGGGTGTGGGAGCAGGAACCCAGGAGACCTTCCTGCAACATCCTTGAAAGAATGGAAGGAGAAGACTGCCCATCTACAAAGAATATTCATAAGTAGAGCATTCCATGCCATGGATGCCAGTGCCCATCCTCCACTGGTGTCATAAGCCACCTCAGGAAATATTCTGTGGCTGGAGTTGGAAGCTATATTTCCTAAAAATGGGGGAGGAAGAGATGGTCAGGCACTGACTTCAGCTACTGATTAGTCTGTTAGGTTGCTTAAAGTATAATCCTAAGAACATCTAAAGTTTGAACCTGTCCAAGTCAGAATGAATCCAGTAGCCACCATTTTAACACCACCCCCAGCCTGAGAGGAAGAAGGACTCATTGAAAATCACACTGAATGTAGGGATTGGCTTCTTTCTATCCAGGTCACATTGAAGCCCTAGCCTAGGCTCCTGTCTCAACTCTGGCAGGTAGGAAGCTGGGGGCACCATCACCATTTTCTCTGGACAACTTTAGGCAATTTTGGCCAACACTGATCAGATAGTTGGACACCTTGGACGCCATTCCCACTCCCCAGTAAGATACGCATGGAGCTGTGATTCCTCAACCTCTCTGGACAACTGCAGAGATTTGAGCCTGCACAGACTGTTTTTTTTTTTTTTAATGCCTTATTGTCCATCTCCTGTCCCCCAGGATAGGAGGGAGCTGGTGTTTATTCAGTGTCTCTGGGCAACTGCAGACATTTTCAACATGCACAGATTGGATACTCAGCTACCTGTAGCTCTATCCCACCCTCTCAATAGGATAGGAGTGGAGATGTGATCTCTCAGCCTTTCTGAGTAACTGCAGGATCTTTTGGCCCATACAGATTGGTTTGATGACCACCTGGGACTCAAATCCAGCCCCCCATATGATAGCAAAAGCTGGTAATTCCTCAGCCTCTCTGGGCAACTGCAGGTGCTTTTGGCCTGCATGAACTGGACTGTTGGGTTCCTGAGGTTACATATCCACTGCCTATAGGACTAAAGGGGTATGGTATCTTCCCAGACTCTCTGGGCACTGCAGGTGCTTTTAGTCCATACAGACGGAATAGTCAAACACCTGTGGCTCCATCCACAACCCCTCAATAGGATGGGACAGGAGCTGTGTTTCTTCAGCCTTTCTGGGCAATGGCAGGCAATTTCAGCCTGCGTGGATTGGACTATTGGATGCTTGTGGATACATCCCATCCCCAATAGGATAAGGGGCTGGTGAGTCTTCAGCCTCTCTGGGCAACTGCAGACACTCTCAGCCTGCATAGACTGGACTGATGTGTGTATGTGGTCCCATTCTTATCCCATAAGGGCCGAAAGGACAGTTTTCCCTCAGCCTTTCAGGGCAACTGCAGGTATTTTGGCCACACACAAATTAGATTGTTGGATACTCCCCAGAGGGTCCACCCCTACCATTGGCAGGGAAGGAGGCAGGCAGTGCTATGCTAGTCTACCTGGGCAACTCCTGTCAGTTTTGACCCACATGGCTTAGTTTGTTGCCCGCCCCTGCATTTCCATCCCCATCCCATGTAAGGGAAGAATGGTTGTGAAACTTCATCAGTCTCTCTGGGCAACTCGTATGGTCTTGACCTGCATGGTTTCAATTACTATACATGGTCATGGCTCCATCCCTACCCTTGGCTGAGAAGAAAGGTGGGTGAAGATTCATGGAGCAATGCAGGCAGCATCAGGCTCCAAATCTTACAGTATCAACTACACCTTCAGCTCCTACTACACAACCAGCAAGGGTAAAAGGCCATAAAGCCCTAAGTAGGAGAACTTGCACTCAGAATAAATACACCTAGTAAACCAGATACCAGGACACCAACAAAATATTGCAATCCATACCAAGAAAGAGGAAGATATAGCCCAGTCAAAGGAACAAGGTAAGCTCCAAATAAAGGAGTTGAAACAACTAATCATAGATGTTCAAACAAATCTCCTGAATAAATTCAATGAGATGGCTAAAGAGATTAAGGATATTAAGAAGACACTGGGTGATAACAAAAAACTAGAAAGCATACATTAAAAAATCACAGAACTTGTGGGAATGAAAGGCACAGTAAATGAAATTTAAAATACACTGGAGTCTTATAAAAATCAATTCAAAGAGGCAGAAGGTAATATCAGTGATCTCAAAGACATGGCCTCTGAAAGTGAACAAACAGAAAAACAGATAAAGAAAAGAATGGAAAAAAAAATGAGTAGGTCTCGGGGAACTAAATGAGAGCAAGAGATGTTCAAACCTATGTGTCACAGGTGTCTCAGAAGGAGAAGAGAAGGGAAATGTGGCAGAAGAAATATTAGAAGAAATAATGGTAGGAAATTTCCCAAACTTATTGAAGGACATAAATATCTTTGTACAAGTCACACAACATACTCCCATCTGAATAAATCCAGGTAGACCTATTCTGTGACACTAATCAGAATGTCAAATGCCAAAGACAAAGATAGAATTCTGAAAGCAGCAGGAGAAAAGTAGTGCATCACATGTAAGGGATGTTCCAATAAGATTAAGTGCTGATTTCTTATCAGAAAACATGGAGGCAAGAGGGTAGTGGTATGACATATTTAAGATAGTGCAAGAGAAAAAATGCCAGCTAAGAATCTTATATCCAGCAAGATTGTCTTTGGCATGGGAAGCATAGAGAGATTGAGACGTGATGTTTTGTTTTATTATTATTATTATTACTATTCTTGGAAAAATGAAAGTGCACTAGGAATGACTGAAGTGATGGGTGCACAAATATGTGATTACACCAAATACCATTGATTGTACTCTTTGGATGGATTTATGCTTTCTTAATATGTATCATTTTAAAAATTTGTTAAAAAAATTAGGGTGCATTTAGAATGCTCACAGATAGAAATGGAAAGATTTTGTAACAAAGAAACTGGCTTTGTGGGAAATACTAAAGAGAGTGCTAAAGCATGAAAACAAAAGGCAGGAGAGAGACACTTGGAAGAGAATCTAGAAATGTAGATTATATTAGTAAACGTAACTAAAAGTATAAAAAGAGTGGTGAAAATAAAATATGAGAGGTAATACCCAAAGGTAAAAAGGGGTGAAAACTGCCTTACAGTAAAACATTGAATGTTAATGGATTAAAATCCCCAACCAAAAGACAAAGACTGGCAGAATGGATAAGAAATTATGTGCCATTTATATACTGTCTACAAGAGACTCCCCTTAGACCCAAGGATATGAATAAATTGAAAGACATTAGGTTAAGTGAAATAAGCCAGGCACAAATGGTCAAATATTGCATGGTCTCACTAATATATACTAAGTATGAAGAATAAACACATGGAGTTAAAAGTTAGATATAGGTTATTGCAAGATAAGAGGAAGGCTGAGAAGATGTACTGAAGCTTAATAGATGTGGAAATTTTAATTAATTTGACTATAAAAGTTTGGAAATGGTTAGAGGAGATGGTAACATATTATAATGAGTACAACTAATGCACCTGATTTATAAATGGGATATTGGCAGAAAAGGGTAATCTAGGGATGTAAGTGTCAATTGAAAAAAAACTAGGGAATAATCTAGGGACTGAATAGCATAGTGGACCCGGAGGTGGATGAAAAATGTGGTTAATACTACAAACACAGGAATGTCCTCATGTGAACTAGAACACATGTATATCACTATTGCAAGGTGGTAAGAATTTGGAGAATCAAAGGAAAAATGCAATTAATGTAACATATAGACTATAGTTACAGTGTTGTTGTAATATTTTTGCATCAATGCCAAAGATGTACTGTGTTAATAGTGAGGGGGCTATGTAAGGGATATACTAAATGTACACTGTGGTCCACAGTTGGTGTAATATTCTCATCATCTGTAGCAAATGTCCCACCACTAGGTGGTGTGCTCATGGAGAGGTGTTGTATGGGAATTCCACACATGTAAATGACAGTTTTGTAAGTTCACAAACTGTCTAAGAAAAATATATTTTAAAAAATCAACAAAAACCAAATCAGGCATTACACTTTTCCTTCTAGGGAAGAATGAAAAGGGCAAGAATAAATTGTGAAAGTTTTTGCTGGAATGTAACTCCTCCCCACTGAAACAGAAGACAATTAATCAAATGTCCTTTCCCCCTGATCATTTGGCTGCTCTCCCTTATTTCTACTGCTACCCTGATGTCTTTTTGGGAGAATTGATTGGCTTTTTTCAATTTTACCCAAAGAAGGGAAAATTGGGATAGATTGTTTCACCTCTAGAAGCGTCAACCTACCAGTGAAAAAAGGGGTGAAATTTACTCAGTATTTATTCAAATACTCCATGTTTTACAACCATAAAATACAGATACACTATTCTGAACTATTTATACAATAAGATTCCATGCCTTGCAAAAATTCCAAATAAACTCACAGAAGAGACACATCAATTATAAAATTCCTTTCCCAAGTACTCAGGGGGAAAAGCACAAAGGTAAAACACTCTTTTAATTAAAAATTCAAATAAAATTTTTATTCTTCTTCAAAAAGTCTCTTCATGTCATAAGTTGATGCATTTCCTCAGCTTCTACTGCATGGAACACTTCAGATCGAATGGGAATTATTATTTCAAGGATTCACAAACTAGTTTATTGCCAAACATTCCAATAGCCACAAAAATTTCCAGTCACGTGAATTTATCACAGTATTGTCCTTCTACATACATGATATAACTTTGGGTTAAATGTACTTGGTATTCTTTGAATGCAGAAATTTGCCCAAGGGTAGGAAAGTAGATTGAGAAATACTTCTGGAGTTTAGCTTCATGAAGATAGTTTGCTTCTAGGGTTCGTGTATTAAAAACTAAATTCTTTAGTCATATTTTGTTGTGAAAAGTTTGTAATGAAACATGTATGCCATGTTATGGGGAAAAATAATTACTATAACATTCAATTCTTGTTCCTTATTTGGGAAATGTACAAAGATAATTCTCCTATGTTCACATTTTATTTCTTAAGCTTTCTTTTTCCTTCCTTCACAATCATAACTTCTTAAAACTCTTTCCCTTCAAGACCTGTGTTTCTAGCCTTGGCAAGGCAAGGTTTACGCAAACTTCTGAATTTCCAGGCTTTGTGATTTCTTTCCTCCTGTCCAAATTCTTTCACAAAAGCTCCCTAGAATTTTTCAATTTTTTCTTCTTTCTTTGTGACCCGACAGAATAGTACTGACTGTCTTAGTGCTTAGTATTTATTCTTGGCCCAGACATTTCTTTTTTAAACTATAGATTCTGTCTCTCTTGGAATTTCCACTTATGAGACATATAACATCTATGATCTGTGATTCTTGGTAGCATGTACTCTTCAAACAACCTTGCCCAATTTCCTCTCCCAATTTGGATATTCCCCAACATGGTGTTTGGCTGTTAACCTACAGAATAGGTTCCACCACAGTATGATGGGCCCTTGAGATTGAAAAATGAAGCAGGCCACTCCATATAGTATTATAGTAACAGTTTACAGACCAAGAGCTGGTCCTGGGTGCCTGCAGGATGTTCTGAGTAACAGTCCTTATTGCCCACATATTTACAGAGTGTTATATAGGGCAAGAACTGGATCTGAGTTAAGTAAGAGATTCAATGACCATAAATTTGTCTCCTTTAAATTACTGATTGTTTTCGTTTGCTAAAGGCTGCCAAGCAATATACTAGAAATGGATTGGCTTTTACAATGGGGATTTATTAACTTACAAGTTTACAGTTCTGAGGCTGCAAATCAAGGCATCATTAGGAGATGCTTTCTCCCTGAGGTGCAGCTATGGGTTATCAGGCACAATGCAATATCATCAGAAGATTGTATATATTTATATGTATATCTATATTTGTGCCAGCACTATATTGTTTTTATTACGGTGGCATTGTAATAAGTTTTATTTTTTTATTTTTTTAAATATTTTTTTATTTCAAAAGATATTTAGATTCTATAAAATATTACATAAAAAATATAAGGGATACCCATATTCTTCACTCCCCATACCTCCCCTTTCCCCACATTAATAACTTCTTTCATTAGTGTGGTACATTCATTGCAATTGATGAACACATTTTAAAATATTGCCATCAAGGATGGGTTACTGTTTACATTATAGTTTACACTCTCTCCCACTCAATTCTGTAGGCTATGGCAGGATATACAATGGCCTGTACCTGTCATTGCAATGTCATTCAGGAAAACTCCAAGTCCAAAAAGTGCCCTCAATTTAAACCTCTTTTTCCCTCTCCCTGCTCTCAGTCCCTCCAGTGGCCACTGTCTCCACATGAATGATATAATTTCTTCCATTGCTAGAATCACAAAAAGTCTGTAGTAGAATGTGCATCTGCATGATCTTGCAATGTTGGATACAAAGAGATCATATGCTTTTCAACCATTTGTATTTCCTCTTTGCAGAAATGGCTATTTAAGTCTTTTACCCATTTTTAAATTGTATTGCTTGCTCTTTTATTCCTGAGTTGTATGATCTCTTTGTATAGCATGGAAATAAAAACCCTTAATGGATATGTGACTTCTAAATTATTTCTCACTTTGAGAAATATTTTAACCTTCTGACAAAGTCCTTTGAAACACAAAGTGTTTAAGGTTGAGAAGGTCCCATTTATCTTTTCTTCATTGCTCATGTTTTTTATAAGGTTTAAGAATCCACCATCTGCCACAAGGACTTAAAGATTTTTCTGCACATTTTCATCTAGGAGATCTATGGTTGTCACCTTTATATTTAGGTCTTTGATACATTTTGAGTTAATTTTTGTATAAAGTGTGAGGTAGGAGTCCTCTTTCTTTTTTTTCTTTATTTTAATAATATTTTTTATTTTTTAAAATATACTTAGATTACATAAATGTTACACAAAAAATATAGTGATTCCCATATGTCTCACTCCCCACACCTCCCACACCCTCTCACATAAACATCCTTCATTAGTGTGGCACATTCTTTACAATTGATAAATGCATCCTAGGGTGTTGCCACTGGGCATGGACCATAGTTCACATTGTAGACCACGCTCTCTCCCACACAGTTCTGCATGTTATGTGATGATATAAAATGACCTATATTTGTCATTGCAATGTCATTCATGATGATTCCCAGGTCCCAATAAGCCCCTGTATTACAACAGATTTCCTTCTTCTTGCCCCCAGATCCTCCAGTAGTCACTGCCTCCACATCAATGTTGTCACTTATTCCAGTGCTAGAATCATAATATGTCTATGGTAGAATACCAGTATTTCCTCTCTAGTCTATAGTTCATTCCCCAATCCTGAGGATTCTGGGGTGGTGGATTTTAGGTCACTATAAAGTCACATACAGAATACAGGGGACTCTCACCTGTATTCACTCCACCTCTAATAGAGAGGAGGCTTTGATATCATACAGCTTATGGATGGGACTCTCTTGCTTGCAGATCTTGCCTGTCTCATTTCCTTGTAATGGTGGTTGTCAATCCTAACCTCTTTAGTTAGTTTTCCTGGGTGAGTCCAATGAACTAAAGAGTAGGTGTTGCAACTCTGCTGAGGTTCCAGGCCCAGCTAGCACATGGACAGCCCAAAGATTCCAATCATTTGGACATACACCTACAAACTTCAGCACTAAGCACAGGTTTAAATAGAGGGGACAGATGAGCCATGTTTAGCAAAGCCATAATTGAGTCCAACTCTGTCACTCTCAGTAGCCCAAACTCCAAAGTAGTGCCCACTGGCAAGATACCAAACTCCAGAGCTATATGCTCTGACCATATGACCTGGGTGTCTCCAAAGCCCTCAGGAGCCCCGCTATTTGGGGTAGTAACCACTTTGGCAGTCTATGAGATCTTGCTGAGATGTGCTTAAGCGTTACCTCTGGGATGACTTCCTGACTCACTTTGAAATCTCTTAGACATATAAACTCATTTGTCTGTACTTTTTACCCCTTTTACTTGCAGTCTTTTTCCAGTTACATTGCAGTTGGTGCTTCATTGTAATCCCTTTGTGCCAGGGAGGCTCATCACTGGAACTGGATGTCATGTCCCATGGTGGGGTGCAGGTAATGCATTTATATGATGAGTTTGGCTTAGAGGGAGGCCACCTTTGAGCAACAAGGAGACTGTCTGAAGGCAACTCTTAGTTACCCCACAACACTATATCTACTTTCAATTTCAAGCACAAAGGCTGATAAGCATAGTTTTCAATATCAATGGTGCTTCATTCGATCATCCTCCTTCACCAGTCAATGCCCCTGCACATGGGAGACTGTTGCTGCTCCAGTATAGAATGTGGTAGAACTTTCCAGGATGGGAATTCAGTATTCTGTCAGTTATTGTGTGAATCTCCACTCACTGTGGCAATGCCCCATGATCTTTTAAACATAGTTATATACCTTATATGTATGCACAGGTGAACTTCCTCCCATGTATACCACATCACTGACACCCCATACAAATGATCCTCCCTTGTCCCAGTTGTAACCATTCTGTGATCCAAAGCTTCTTCAAAAATGGAGACATTAAAACAGCCAAATACAATTAATAGGAAAATGAAATAATAATGATAGGTTTAAATATATGAAATAAAATATATAAAAATTTAAAAAATATTAAAAATTAAATTAAAAGATTGGGTTATTAAAAAATAATGCAAAATATATTTTAAAAATTTTTGTGTTTGCTACTTACTCATCCCTGGAATATCTGGCATCCTGTATGTACAGAGGCATTTTTTTCCATTTATTCCCCAGTGTCACTTTCTTCATTTTGTTTTTAAAGAAGTTTTAGGTCACTATAAAGTCACATACAGAATACAGGGGACTCTCATATGACCAACACCCTCCCCCTTTCCCCCTTCCCTTATTAATACCATTTTATTTGTGGATGGTACCTTTGTTATAACTGATATACAAATAGTGAAACATAGCTACTTACCATGGTCAATGGTTTACATTATGGTTTACATTTTAGACCTTACACTTTTATAAATGTTGATGATATTTAACACGGTCTGTGTCCATCATTACAAGATTATGTAGAACACTTACATTGTGGACTAAATACCCCCTGTTGGATCTATGCAATTCCTCCCTCCCCCTCCCCTCAGGGCCCATGGCAATCCCATGGCTTCACTCCTCATATGACAAGATTCATAGTTACATGCAACAACACTGAGGTCTTGATAAAGTGCTTTATCCTCCCCTATTAGGAACAGCCCATGCACCCGAGACACTCACCTCTCTGTGAACAAATTGGTCCTCTGCAGGATGGGAGTCTAACTTCTTCCTGCTCATTATGTTGATCTCCACCCACTGATACAACACATTATGACAAAATGATCACTCACATTCTCCTTAGAAGCTTGCACCAGTTGTGCCCTGTCCTGAATGCCCCACATCAAACACCCTAAACCAGTAACTCTTCCTTATCCTGTTGCCATAAGAGAATTCTCAACTTTATACTTTCAATGACATACCCACAAATCCACAGTGTTCACCTGGTCCCTCTCTCAACCCTCACCCCCATTCCCTGGAATTTTCAACCCACCTTTCCCAATCTATCCACCTGTCAAACCTGTACCACCCAACCCAATAATATCACTGCCCTCCTGTCATATCCCTACAATGCACTACTACGCACTTTCACCTTACCATAGATTATGTCCATATAAATGTTGGCTCACAAACTTTTCCCTTTCTATTTCCTGTAAACCTATCTTCCAGAAAATAGCTCTCTGATTCTTCTCAATTTGCTTAATTCATATCGGTGAAATCATTTTCTGTTCATTCTTTAGTGCCTGGCTTGCCTCAGTCAACATGAGGGCCTCAAGAGTCATCTATGTTATTCATGTGTTACCACTGTATGCCTTCTTACAGCTGAGTAATATTACATTGAATGTATTTATTACATTTTCTTTACCCATTCATCTGTTGAGGGGCATTTGGGTTTATTCCAACTTTTTGCAATAGTGAATAATGCCACTATGAACACTGTTGTGCATATATCTGTTCATGTCCTTGTTTTCAGTTCTTCTGGGAATATACCCAACAGTGGAATTTCAGGATCATATGGTAGATCTACAGTTAGTTTTATGAGGAACTGCCAAACTTGGATGCCTTTTATATCCTTTTCTTTCCTCAGTGTTTGAACAAATACTTCTAAGACAATGTTAAATAGGAGCAGTGATAGTGGGCATCCTTATCTTGCTCCTTATATTAGAGAGAAAGCTTTTAAGATTT
>JAQZBX010014046.1:0-39073 GCA_029593785.1 Cabassous unicinctus | reverse complement strand
TATTTGTAAAATGATATATAAATACATATGCATATATGTGCATTTGTTTACATAAATGTTATTTGTTATATATATATATACATTTTATAAAGGTGCCTAGATTACCCAAATATTACTCAGAAACTACAGGGATTCCCATGCTCCCCACCGCCCACACCCCCAAAAACACCCCACACAACCATTCCCCATCCGTGTGGTAACTACACCCGCAATGGATATACACATCCTGGGGCCTTGCCACCGAGCATAGACCACAGGGAATTTTTCATTTCCATTATTGTAGTCTTCATGCCTAGTGCTTTGCTTGTTTTCTTTTAAAAATTTCTGTCTCTTCATTGAGGTTCTCATATTGTTCATTCATCATTTCCCTGATATTCTTTAGTTCTTTATTGTATTTCCCTTAATCTCCTTGAGCATATTAGACCATGGTTTTTTTTTGTTGTTGTTGTTGTTGTTTGTTTTTGTTTTTTTTAAAATTTGTCCAGTATGTCCACAGTCTGGTCTTCTTCATTGATGGCTTCTGGATTTTTATCCTCTTCCTTTGGATGGGCCATCATTTTCTCTTTCTTTGTTGGTAATAATTTTCTCTTTCTTTGTTGGTAATCTTTTGTTGTGCCCTGTACATTTTAATATTTTAAAGTGTTACCTCTGTGATTTAGTCTCTGTGCTGTTTCTTGATTTTTATTTGACTGGTGTTATCACAGAGATATCCTTGCTTGCCAGGAGCCAACTATACCAAACAAACCTATGCAAAACAAAACAACAACAACAACAAAAAAACCCCAACTCACACTGTCCTTGCAAATTGGCTTTGTGTTGGCCTGTACTTTCCTTCAGAGATCAGTCCTCCTAACAAGAGGGTCAGCCCCAGACAAAGCAAAGTGCAGAGTCCCCCTGCCCCTCTCCCCCCCATCTTTTTTGAGCCTATCTCTTATCCTGGGCTTGTGCTTGCTAGTGTTCTTAGGAGTTCCTCTCCTTATAGGAATTTAAATGCCTTGTCTATTCCCTATGAAATAGATTTTCTCCCTTTCCTAGGCGTCTATTTTAGGACTTAAAGCAGGCAAGCCTGTGTCCCAGGCTGTTTGCATTGTTTCTTTTACTGCTTTAGTTGTGACCAGGTGCTTTTGCCTGGGGACAAATTCCAAAGCAGGGTGAGCCAGAGAGGAGTTTCCTGGGTTAGTCTTTCCCAGCCTGAACAAGGCCAGGGATCCACAAAAGGAGAGCCAGCTGGCTCCACTCTGCCCTGAGGAGGGGGTATTGGAGGGGCCAGCAAGGGTACAGATGTTCCCCTACTGGGTTTTGAGGTTGCATTTTCTTGATTCAGAACTTACCCAGTAAATGCAGCCCTTTAACTTTTTTTTTTTGGTAGTTTTTTTGCCTCTTTTGCCTGAAGCAGGTTGCATCAATGACCGCCTTCAGAACTGGGCCCCCAGCAATCTCAAGTAGCTCATTAGACTGCCCATCCCTGGATCTTGGGGCACTAGGGCATTATATCTCCACATGACCCCAGGAAGCTGTAAAGGAAGCCATGGTTGAGGATCCCATTCCTGCCTGCTATAAGTTTGGGGAATGGGGGTAGTAGCTGCTGCTCAGTAGAGTAAAATTCACCAGCATTTTATTTCAGTCTGATATAAATGGAGACATAAAGGGAGACACACAGGAAAAGGAAGCTGCCATATTTGACAGAAAAAAAGGGCACCAGTTTCACACACAGCTGAACTGTAAAGAGTGAAACCCCTGAAAGCCTCAAAGAGCTGAGGCCCAGGGAGAGATGAGTCATATAGCTGAACTTGGGAAGAAAGCGGAGTAGTCGAGTCTGATGGAGGAGGCCGGGAAACAGACAATCCCTATGCCTGGTTGCCCTCAGCTTAGCTCTGGGAGATGGTAGAGTCTGGAGGGGAAGGCAGAGAACATGGCAGAGATAGGTGGCCATCTTGCTTCACCATGTGGCTGGACAACAGAATCAACAGTAGCTCACTGGTGAGAAGGCAGCTCTGACGGTGCCTTGATTTGGACATTTCATGGCCTTGGAACTGTAAATTTTTACCCCAAATAAATTCCCTTATAAAAGCCAATCCATTTCTGGTGCTTTTCATCTGTAGCCCTTTGGCAAACTAAAACAAGGAGGTTGCTATATTTGTTACCATAATCACAATTCATTCCAGGATATTTGCCAAAGAAAGGAAGGACTGCTGCCCAGGAGAGTCTAAGGATGGACGTAGTGATGGAGCTGTTTTAAGTGCCTCACCAGCTGACTCATCAGAGTTCACAAGTGCAACAATCTTTCATCATTTCCACCCAGGGCCTGTGCTATTATAGTTGCTGAAGAGAGCATTGTTCAATCTATGCCATTACTTCCCATTAATGTCTGGGAAAGAGTGTCTAAATTTTTCTGTCACTAGAATTTTTTCTGCCTCTGTCTAACTAATGTGAACAGACTGTTTACTCAGTGTACCAACATACCTGTAAACCAGGGGTTCTTAACCAGTGGTCCGTGAGCTTGAATTGAAATTAAAAAAAAAAAAAAAATCCTTGTGGAGACATGTTGGTGGGGGGATGATATATTTGTTAAATAATACACAGTACAGTGTAGACTTAGTAAAGAGTCCATGATTTTTACCTGACTGGCAAAGGGGTCCGTGGAACAAAAAAGATTAAGAACCCCTGCTATAAACCAAGACAAGTAGGAGCTAAGTACTCAGTGGGATGATAAAGAGACTTTCCTTGATCTATTTCCATTGGAAGGACTGAACCTCAGACTCCAGAGCTGGGATATTATTGCTAAAAACCCCTTTCATATTATTCTTTCAAAATGCCAGTATATAATAGTCTCTGGATTCCATCCTAGATTGTTTATTCCATCCTTTCTAATATGATTTACATTGTCTTAGAATTCATAGTATGGAGTAGTGTTGTTCAGGCTTTACAAACTTACACTCTAGCAGGGAGATGAGTTTTCATTATGCAGTAAACAGTATTAGTGACTACTTCAGGATGGGAGACATACATAGTACCTACCTGCAAAGGTCATTAAAATAATTTCTAAGTTTCCCTACTTCCTGGGAATCAAGATGTCCTTTATGATTCTCCCTTGGAAAGTCAACTTTCATACTTGTTGTTAATGCTTCTGAGTTGCTTTTCTGTTGCTTACCTATATTACTCTTTTCATAAAGTATTAGTAATTATCCAGACATTATCCAGAGGACATCTCAGAGTACCTCAAAATATTGCATTATAGATAGCATATATTTTAGTAGAATAAAGCTTTGTAAAAAGCAATAGGACTGTACAACACAAGCAGTAAACCCTAATGTAAACTATTGACTATAGTTAAGAGTATGACGATAATATTGTTTCATTAATTGTAACAAATGTATCACACTAATGCAAAGTATTAATAACAGGAAAACTGTGCGGGGAGGCATATGGAAACTCCATATTTTCTGTATGATTTTTCTAATAAAAATTATAGAAAAAAAATTGTATTGTGTTTATCTTTCCTAGACAGCTCGAAGCAGATAGTATGAAGTGGGTTGGCTTTAAACAATGGGAATTTATTAGCTTACGGTTTGAGGCTGTGAGAATGTTCAAATCAAGGCATCATCAAGGTGATACTTTTTTCCAGAAGACCAGCTATCAATGATCTTTTGGCTCCTCTGTCACATGGCAAGGCACATGGCAGTGTCTTCTGGTCTCTCCCTTCTCTTCCAGGTTTTGTTGATTCCAGCTTCTTGCTTTGATGGCTTGCTTTCTTCTCCCTCTCTATTCATTCCATTTATAAAGGACTCCAGTAATAGAACTAAGACCCACCTTGGGCTACTCCTAAACTGAAGTAATCTCATCAAAAGGTTTTCTTACAATGGGTTTACACTCACATTAATGCATTAACTTTGAGAACATGATTTTCTGGAGTACATACAGTTCCAAACCACCACACATTGTTACAAGCACATTGAGGCAGTACAATGGAGTGGCTAGGACCCCTGATTCTAGAGCCAGACACCTGGATTTGCATCTAAGCCTGTTGCTTGGCAGATTTGTGATTTGGACAATTGATGTAAGCCTCCTTTCCTCAACTGGAAAATGGTGATAATAATAATACCTACTGTGACAGTTTGAAGTTCTTTTATGAATCCCAAAAAGAAAAAGATTATATTCTTAAACTAATCTATTCCTGTGGGTTTGGTACCATTTGCATTAGATTTGCTTTAGATCTCTTGATTAGATTGCTTTTGATTGGACAAGTCAGTGAGGCATGACTCAGGTTGAGTCTCTACCCTCATGCTGGGTCTTATATAAACCGAGACACACAGAAAAGGGAGCTCTGCCATTTGGATCCGGCCATGTGAGAGAATGGACTCCAGGTTCGCACACAGCTGAGCTCAAGGAGAGAAGCTCTGAGAGGCTCAAGGAGCTGAGGCTCAGGGAGTGGTGACTGATTGGCACAGCAGGGTTCAAGGAGAAAGTAGAGAGAGACCAGCAGACCCATCTTGCCTGATTCCCATGTGACAGGGCACTAGGATCAACAGTAGCTGACTGGTGAGAAAGCGTCTCTGATGGTGCCTTGATTTGGACATTTCATAGCCTTGGAACTGTACCCCAAATAAATCCCCTTTATAATAATCAACACATTTCTAATACTTTGCATTGACAGCCCTTTGGCAACCTAAGACACCTGCCTCACAGTTATAAGGGGTAAATGAATTGATATGCATAAAGCACTTGAAATTCCTGGCACCCAGGAATTTCTATATGCCCTACCTATTCTTACTGTTATTTAAAAAAAGTGATTTTAACTTACCATTCTGAACAGTACCTGCAGATCTTGGATTTTTCTCATTCTTTATCTCTGACTCTAACTTCCTATATTGTTAATGTATATGTGTGTGGCACATTGTGTTTCCTCCAGTTAAAAAAATTATTTGAGATTTATTTTTTTTGCATTTTCTTTTCTTAAAAAATCTCCCAATGAATAATCTAAATCAAATCAGCCTGTTCTTAGCGGTAGGAATATAGTTTTCTTCAATGGGAGAATTCCTAAGTCCAAAGAGTGATCTTAAACTAATGTAGTTTAAGAGAACTGTTCAATACTCAAAATAATTTTGATGTTTTGTTTCAGCAAATAGATTTACACCTGCCCACTCTTAACAACAGCAAGCTATCTTTTCACATTTAGGTAGAGAGTGTCCTTTCCATAGACACAGGTAATAATTGCAGGAGCTTGAAATGCTTCTGTCATGCCCTTTTTACTGGGAATGAGTCTATGACATGGAACAGAAAAAGTGTGCTTTTCCTTAGAGATATAGTCTAGAACCACTGAGATATATTTAAAGATAGAATAAACAATGCAGTTTTTTTCAACATTATTATCATTTGGAAAGCTTTTTAAAAATACCTGATAATGTACGATATTGTGATATATGTACTAAAATATTCTTAAACAATTTTTTCAAAACCTATCTTTTTTTTTTTATATTGGTCTATGAGATCCCATAGAAGAAAGCCTGTTCTTAAATAAATGTGTCAAAATAAAAATTGTATGGAGCAATGTTCAACAAGCAAGGATGACTTTATTCAGGGGCTCTATAGCAGAGGAGAGAGTAGAACTCAACTCCATGGACACAAAGGACAGCCAGCTTTGCAAGGGTTGGGAGTGGGTTGGGGGAAAAGCCTGGAAGGAGCTACGGGAGTTGATCACTGAGGTGGGGGAGGGTTCAGTGAGGCTGCACTTAGGACCATTTGGTTCTGATGTTTTTTCTATATGGTCATTAGGCTGCCTGGAGACTGTGAAGGATGTGAGAGAGGAGGAGGGGGATGAAGAACTGCTGAGTTAGGAGCTTCTCAGAGGCAAGGGCAGCTGGGGTGAAAGGGAGAGGGATGGAGGTCAGGGTAAATTGATATTTAGAATAATTAGGGTCTGAAGTTGTCTTTTCTCCTTTTTGTTGTTTTCCTGCAGTCTGAGTGTTTTCCTCTGCAGTCCCACAGCTACAAGATTAGCTTCAAGGTAGTCAGGATGGGGATGGGAGTGGATGGTGCATGTGAGGAGAAAGGCTGGCAGCTTGGTTGAGAGAAAGAAAAACAGTCTTGGTCAAATGTAATAACTGTAACTGTTGAATAATTCACTCATTAATTTACTCATTATATTTCATTGAGTGTACTCTGTGACAGGCACAGCATTATGAACCAAATGTTCTGCATTGTGGAACAGACTGCTAGTTACCTATCGAGTACAGATTTTTCCTTTTTTAAAAAATCACTCTTGGAAAACTGAACTTGTTTAGGGCAATGTGCTTAGATTTTTTTTAAAAAGCTTGATTTCTTAGGATTTCTAGCAACTAGAGTTGGCTGTGTGATATAGTTTTGGCTGATAGGACATAAGCAAATGTCTACAAGATGGAGCTTCCAGGGAAAATATCAGTTTTCTGTTTGAAAGGTTTAGATTTAGCTGGCACATGGCTTTGGCCTTTCCTTATTCTTTCTGCCTAGAACTGGCAAGCAATGCTGGAGTTGTGGCCACCATTTTGTGATCATATAGATGAAAGGTAGGCAGATAGATGGAAGGCATATGGGTCCTTAATTTCTTCCTCAAAGACCTGGACTATATCTGGACTTCTTACCTTCAGTCTTTTAGTGATCTAAGAAAAATAAACTCTCTTTAGTTAAGCCTCTCTTGTCAGCTTCTTTTATATGCACCCAAACACAATTCATGCTGCTATAGTGAATAAAACACACAGGGTGGTTGCCCTCAGCAAGCCTACAGTTTTACAGAAATCAATAATAGGTTTTATTTCTCAAGTCAATTTCAAGTCATTGTTAGTACCTTCATGTAGTGCAATGTGTTGTGTCTGAGATTGCATCTATAGCAGTTTGAGATTATTTATGAATCCCAGAAAAGGCATTATGTTTGTAAACTGGTCTGTTCCTCTGGGCATGATACCCTTTGATTGTATTAAATTCAAAGGTTTTACATTTACTTGATTAAATCAAGATTAGGGCTTTGATTTGACCATGTCGGTAGGGCATGACTCAGGGATGAGTCCCCGCCCCTTTGGTGGGCTGATAAAAACAGACACTCACTCAAGAAGACACACAGAAGAAGATACACAAGAAAAGAGAAAGAGCTCCATAGATGCCAGAGGGGAGAACTTTGTCATGACACGGAAGAGGAGAGAACTTCGATCCTGCGGCCCTGGTAAGAGAGACGAGCCCTATGCCAGCCTACAGCTGAGACTGGAAGAAGCTGGACCCATGGAGCCTTAAAAAGAAGAAGGAAGGAGAGACCAGGCAGAGACTGCCCACTGCCTTGCTTCAACACGTGGCAACTGACTTGGGTGAGAAAGTACATCTTATGGTACCTTGAGTTGGACTCTTTAGGGCCTTGCGACTGTAAACTTCTACCCCAAATACATACCTTTTATAAAAGCCAACAGATTTCTGGTACTTTGCATCAGCACCCCTTTGGCTGACTAATACAGCATCTAAGGTCAGCAAGAGGCAGAGTAGTGGAAGGAGTGATGGTGCATACACCTTTTATTTTATTTTCTTGGTAGAGGATAAAAATGTCTATATAAACGACTCTTGGTTATAAATTTGCAAAGGAATAATGTACAAAACACTTATATACTAAGTCAAGAATTTGAAAGCATATAGAAAATTTGGGACTTGGTATTGCCGCAGTGGTCTGCATGTGTTTTTGTACATTATATCTGGTCATTTCTAAGGCTTTAAAAATGTGTTAACTATTTTCTCTCTTGCTAGGAGAGATTTCGTAGGACACTGACTTAATATGATGACTTACAAACTAATAAGGACTAAGAAAAGGGAGCTTGGAGATGGATATAACATTGCTTCTCCTCCTGAAGCACTTTTTACCTAATTGAAGAAATCAAAGAAATATGCAATACAAATTAACAATACTTAATGTGCATATGTAGTATAGGATATGGAATCTTGAAGGAAGTAGAATAAATCTTAGTTTAGAGACAGAATAATATAAGATAGATTTCCTGGGCAAGATAGATCTTGGGTAAATGAATTAGATGGATGGATAGAAAGGAATGGAGAGAATATTTCTGAGGTTGAGAGTAGTTTATACTCTCAGATAAGAGCAAAAAATAAGTCACATACATACAACAATAAATATATCGACTTGCCTGGAACAAGTGTCCCATAAATTAAGGTGGCTAAGGTCTGGAGAGTGACATGAAGGAAATATATTTGGGTGGGGCAAAGATCTATACCTAAGGTTTTCAAAAGTCCTATGAATGGGTACAAGTTCTATAAATAGACAATAAAGAGATAATTTCTCTTCCTTTCTTGCTCTTGATTTTATCACATTTCAAATGAAAGAATGGTTTATTTGGAAGATGTCTCTTTATGTCCTGGTTTGGTTAAAGTGATGCATAGATATAAAGAATTAAATAATATATATAGAGAGTTTGCCATTTAGTAAGAAGTTAGCACATTTTAGGGCAAAAATTTTGCATTCATATTTATCTACCTCTCCTACCCCCAAATACAAAAAATAAACATGACAAAACAATTTTTATTTTCTTTCCCTCCATCTCTTTCTTTCTATTTCACTCTTCCAGCTTCCTTTTTTATTTTTAAGCAAAAGGTTTCTTGTACATCAAATGGCTCTTTGAAAACAACATGCACTGAAGTGAAAGCAGGTCAGCCCTAAAGGAAAAGGCACACTTATTAGAGAACACAGAACTGTGAATAAAGAGAGGGACGCCTTTCCTTCTATGAAGAAAAAGTTTCCTAAAAGGGCAAGGGATGCTTTTGAACCCAGTGATAAGACTTTCTTTGAAAACCCCAAAAGGTCATATAATAATTGAGAGCTAGTGTTTTCTGTATGTGTTTTTTTTTCAAAAATAGCAACTTGTACTAAGTGAACCAGGAAAAGTTAAGAACTTAAAGTAACTGAGCTGAACGTAGACCTAAACATCCCTAAGGCAGAAAATGACTTTTGCTTTGACTCTCCAGACTTCCATATCCCTGGTGACTATGAACACATGTCCCAAAGTCATTGCGGTTTAAATATAAAACCCATGCAGTATTAGCAGCCATTTAAAGTTTTGGTTTCCATGTTTCTAGAGCTGCTAATTTGAAAAAACATCAGGTTTTTTTCTAGCCAAATTCTCCAAAGCCTCACCTTCCATTGCTGACTTTAACTCCCCCTCAGGTAACCATTTCCTGGAACTAGTGTACATTTTTCGGCCTCAGGGTCTTTATATTTTTCCCTTTGCTTGCACTGAGACTTCTACCTGGTAAAATACTAATCTTCAATACCCAGCTCAAATGCTTATTGCCCTTATGAAAGCTTCCATGGTATTCTCTGATCAGAACTGGCCTGAGTGATCATTGCAATTTGTTCTTCTTATGCTGCTCTTATAACATCTACCTAATGTTATATTTAACTGTCCATACTTCTGCATCCTTCTTTTCAACAGCTAGATTCTCTACTCCTTGAGGAAAAGAATGCATATCTCACTTATTTTGGTTTCTATAGAGCATGGATCACAATTTTTAACACAATAGTTTTCTTATAAAATCCATTGAAAAGGTAGAAAATACCAAAAAAAAAAAAATATCCATTCGATTAAACTATATCATATAGCTCCAACGTACTCACAAATTTATCAAATTCTACCTCCATCCTTGACAGACATATTTAGGGAGCACCTATTATTTGATGTAAAAGATAAACATGTGTGTATACATACACATACACACATAAATACATAAATACATAAATACATATACATATGTACATGTTACCAGATTTTGTCTAGGTTCTTGACTATGCTGCAGAAATGAATCTCAAGAGCACATCACATTGATTAGGCCAGTAATTTATTAAGGTAGGGAGGGAAGAGAAATGGGAGAAAATAACAGATCATAGGTCCCAGGTAGAGAGGAAGGGGCTAAAAATAATAAAGAAAACCGATTTACAGACTCCAATTTCCCATTATAGATTATAAATGCCCAGGTTTTATTTGCATATTGATCCATGTGGGGGAGACATGACGAGAGCAGGGTGCAGAAGGCAAGAGAGAGAGAGATTCAGCCTTTGTGCTTGCTTTTTAAACCATTAATTTTTCTCCCCTTTGCTAATGGCATGGGAGGGGTTCCAGCTGTTTGCTGTTTTGATTGATTACCCCACCCATCAATCCCCCAGGAGGGCCCAATGATAAGGCCCCTGGAGAATATCTCGGGCTTCTCCTGGCTTACAGAAGAAATCTCATTCGCAAGGGTCTTCCAGCAGCCATCTTGGGGGTATCGATATCCATGTGGACTTCTTGCCAGGTTCCAGATCCATCTATTGATTCCCTATTTTACTAGCCTGCTTCATTCCCCCCTCAGAGAGTTTACACCTTTATTCTTAAAGGGGTGCTGAAGGGAGATGGTCATTCTTCTGTAATTACTTTCTGCTGGTTAGGGGCAGTAGGCCCTACCTGACAAGGTGTAAAACCCTCTGGCTGTTCTATCTCGGTTGGAGGAAGATAGATCTGGCATCCTGGGCAAAGCTGGATGAAGTCCCCATATGGCTAACAAGATGTTGATTCAGGAAGAAATAAATTTGATTAGAATTTTGAGGATATATGGTTCCACTAAGAGGATACTGGACCACAAAAGTAGAAAAAGCCAGATGCCTGTAAAGGTTGCATTTTCCCGATGTTGGTGGGAAACAGTATTCTTCTTTCAGTTATTTTATGCTGTTGGTTAACTCTAGGGAGAGATTGCAATAGACAACAGGGTTAGGTATAAATTGCCAGTCCCAGTTCCTATGGTAGAGGAGAAGAATGAAAAGAGGCATTGCCCTTTTTAGTTATTGTATACGAAGAAACTAGAGGAAATTAAAACAGACAAGATTTCTTAAGGGGTGTCTGGTTTGCCCTTCCACTAGCAATAGGTGTTTGGGCTAGAATTAGAGGGAACAGCTGTATTTGACATAGATAGCTTTGTCTCTTGAAGAGGTATTTTAGGCCTTTCAATGACTGACACTCGTGTGTTCCATCAGATGCTTCTGGTGAGCTGGCACTTTCCTGGGCAGCTGGCTTCACTCAGGATTAGTGCACCAGGCTGGAAATTCCTTTAAGTTTAATAGCTGTGGGAGTGATCAGAACTAGTGTAAAGTTCCTTCCATTTTGGCTCTAATTGAGAGAGAGGCTTGTTTTCTTGCCAAGTTTTGGTCAGAACCTGGTTTCCAGGTCCTGGGTGAGGAAAGGTTGCCCGTGTACCATCTCAAAGGGGCTAAGCTAAAGTGGGTCCTAGCCACTTTGTTTGCTGTTTCCCTTCTGGTGGGAAATGCTTAGCCCTGGCAGGATGGCATGTGGGTTTGCCAGTCCTCCCCAGGGTATGAGAGGGACAGGTTCTGGAATAAGGGCTAGGAGGGAGACCTGGGCTAAGCATGTCTTCCACCTGATGTGGGGTGAAGACTGAGAGGTTGCTCCCAAGTTAATTTGGTGGCTTTTTTCAATTAAAAGGGCTGTTGCCACCACTGTTCTCAGGCAAGGTGGCCTATTTTTATCTTATAAGCATGTTCATTAACTACTTAGAAAATGAAGTTTACCAGGACTTTTAACATGTTCAATGTCCCTCTGCATATAATCTAGAATAGAAAAGATATCACCATAATCATCAGGCATATATCTAGAATAGGACATAGTTACAATACTTAATAATAATTAATGCACACTCAATGCATAAGTTTTTCTTTGAGCTGCAATTACTAGATTTAAGTTCCAGGTTTGCAATACCTTACATATTTTCTCTCCATGGGAGCAGGCCAATTGTGTTTAAGTTCTACTCACAGTACTCTGGTATCATTGCTCCACTTGGTATGTCCTTCACACAGCCAGCATGCTGCAGCACCACTGACCCTAGAGAGAAGCTAGGAAAGTAGGTTCCAGTATTCCACTGGCCTGGTGCATAGTGCCCTTTGGCACTATGAAACAGTGCCAGTCTGGAGGCGATATCCATTGTACATTTGACTATATCAAGCCATCGTTGGCTGCTGCAGGAGTTTGAAACTGCAATGTAGTCTCCATGTACTTCAGGAGCACAACCAGAGATGTAGTAGAAACCTTTATTGTTTTAGGGGTCAGTGACCAACCTAGCCAATAACTCAAATGGAGAGGCAACCTGCAGTGTATCGAAGGTCTGGTTTGAATGCACGAGAGAATTTGACAATGCTGAAGTCTATCTCTTGATTTTTATACACTTTTTTAAACACTTCCAATGCAATGTGTAACATATCAAATGAACTTAACTTTTTAGTACATGGCTTCTTACTTCTACACTTCTACAATGAAGATGTAAATTAGCAGGTATTTTACTTACTTTAGCAGTACAGGAAAAACAACCCTTTCCATTCTTTTTAAATGAAAACTGATAATTCCCAATAGAATCAAGATTATCTTTCATTACCACCACTTGAATATGCGGATTGAGGTGGCTTCTGACTGGTTTCACTGCTATGAAGTTACTTTTTGCCATTAATATCAATTTAGGTTCCTAATTATTAATGCCTTCCTGGAAGTAGCCATTTAAATGCTTCAGTTTAGAAGATGCTTTTACAAACTCATTATAATCGACCACAACCACATAAACTGGTTAATTTACCTTAGGTTACAATTAGCCACCAATAGAATTTACTTTATCCATTTAAAAGAGGGCAGATCTACATTTCTTTAACTTAATTTTTTTAGATATGAACTTAACTTTCATTACCTTAAAGATTTAATAAATTTATATACTTGGTATTTCATAAACCTAGGGAGATAACACTCAAGCTAAATAAAATTGAAACTGTTATAGTATATGCAAGGAATGCTTTTTTTTCTTTCCTTTACAGGAGGCTAAAACTCCTTTAATACAATTATAAATTGTAAATAATCTTAAAAGCACACTGACTGCTAGGTTCTAGAAAACTATTTTTAAAGATCTTTCCATAGCTTTCAAGGACTTTACTTGTTGATATTTGGTAATAGGATTATTAACCACCCTTATTTTAAGGCTGTTAAAAGGCTTAAATTGAGGAATTACAGGACAAACTATGATTTTTAATTTCCCAGGTTAGAAGATAGTTTCAATCTGTCACACCTCATCTTTCCTCCACAGCTCTTGCAAAGAGGAGGCCATGTGGGTAGGGCAGGTTAAAGAGCTTAGGAAAAACTTTTTCCTTTCCCGAGTTTCTATATTTAGATTTCTATATTACCTTTCCATCCTGCTCAGCCTAATTTGGGCTCCAGGAATACTTATTCACATGTATAACCACATATTTGATTTTTCAATTTGAATTGAGCTCGTCTAAGAATTTTCACTTGTTAATTTGATATCATCCAGATGTATGAAGTTATATATTGAACAAATAGGCAAACACGAATAGAGTTTGATGCAGAACTCACTGTTACAATTTTCATTCTTCTTACAAAATAAGTTTAACTGTAAAATAACATTTAAAAGATTTCTTTGAAGGCTCCTTTTAGTTTCTCTAATTTGCACTGTGACAATGCAGTTTTGCACAAGAATTTCATTCCTTAATTATTGTTTTTCACTTTCACTTTAGCAGACCTTGGATCAGCAAGACTAATTCCATGTATACTCACTGAAGCTATCGAAGCCTCAGGGAAAATGGTTTCTCTCATGTATTGCCACTTTTAAGAACCTCCGACAGTCAAGGCAGGAGGCCTTCTCCACTTCCCAGTCCTGGGAGATAACATGAGTCCAGCGGCCGCTGGACCGGAAGAGTGGACGTTCAACCCCGAGGGTTGAGAATTCCACCAGGCAGCAATTTATTCCACATTTGGAGCCACGAGAGAAAGCAGGGTCACTCATACCAGTAGGGCAGGAGTCAGGGACATCTTAAGTTTGCTTTCCCCTGAGCCATAGGAGTAGAAGCTGTTATGAAGTAATAATAAGCAAAGACAAGGGGTGAGACTAGGCTTGAAGTGACCATAAACGAAGTAAGTTCAGTTTAAGATTTACACCTACAATAGTAGGTTTAGGCTAAATCTACCCAGCTACAATTTCAGTTATTATCCTATAATATAAAGGCATCTATAAATGCTCTTAACTCTTAGTTACAGTTTATAGTAAGTTTTTACTTTAAGGTGAATTGGGTACCTTTATTAACTAAGCCACAAGAATTTCATTAGTAACAACTTTGCTAAGTTTTCTGCTTTTCTAGCAGTTGAACCAATTCCACTTGTGATTTATACATTCAATTCACTCACAAGACAGTATTGACGTTTAAAGACTCATTTTTAGGTTACCTTTCACAGTTATCCAATTTGTAACAGGTGAACCCCAAATCTGATTTCCCAGGCACAAGCAAACTGACTAAGTTAATACAGATTTCAAAGTTGAACACAAAGTTAAGCACAGATTAAAACAGAAGAGAGAATTTTATACCCTTAGCATTTCCAGACACTCTTTGATCTTAATTGACGGCACATGAGGTTTCTTATTTTCCAAGAGAGGTTTAGTAACCAGTCTGGATCTTGATCCCTATTCACACCTTTTATAGGCACAACTGAGTTTAAACTAATGGAAGTTTGAGGTGTATTTCCTCATTTCTTTAATGAGACATGGCATGAGATTTCTGGCCCCCAGATCTATCTGTCCTCCTCTTTCACACTGGTTTAACTGGAATTTAGGGTCTTATACAGAGGCTGCTCTCAGCTATACTGTGGCCACGTGAATAAGTAGTAGGCAAATTTTCCTGATTCTTGAGAAGACACTCCTATGCGGACCATGCCTATTATTCTAGGAAGAATGAAGAAGCGCTTTTTAGTCGACTGATCTGCAATCCCAGAGTCCAAGTCTGACTAAAACGTTCACCACTCCAAATAATTTGGAGCTGATGCTCTGGTCTCAGCATCCTGAGAATTTAATCCAGAGCCCTGCCAACAGGTGTCCCTGTGGCCGACCTAGGTCTAGGGAGATGCCTGAAACCCTGTTGAGACCAAAGCGCCCAAGACAGATTGGTGGGAGACGGGAGCAGTTGCCCAAACCCAAATGCCTTATCTGAGTTTCAGGGGACGTTTGGCTCCTTCTGAATGGAAGGGCCCAAGGAATTTCTTGGGGGCCATTAAGAGTTTATTGCTCTGGTTCTTGGCACCCCTGACATTCCAGGGTCCAAGACTGACTGCACTGTTACCTAAACTAAAGCCGAGCTAAGTCTCGGGAAGTTTGGTTGCTCTCTGAATCCAAGCACCCAAATCTTCAAGTCTTGGGGGACATTCAGAATTACTTCTCTGGTTCCTGCCACCCCAGGAATCACAGAGACCCTGCTGCCGGGCATTTCCAGGGCCATTCTGGATTTGGGAGACAGGCCAAATAGACCTCAGGGTCAAATAGATTTTGGCCTGAAGTTGCCAAGCCAAATATTGCTCCTTCTTGGAGAAGGGGCAAAAAGCTTTATCTTCCTATTCTTACAGAGGTCTTAAAAGAAGTCCTAGGAACTGGGAGTTTCTCAGTTATACCAGCCATCAAAAGTTCACTAAGTGATTAGACATCAATTGTTCTAGCTAACAGGCCTTGGGGCCCTGAGGCAATAACTTCCTCACTAGCAAATGAATTTTCAGCTTTACAGTTTTTAAGACTGTCCAAAGCATTTTAACACTAACCTGTAATGAGAAATTCAGTCGTAGGAAGTAGGAAGGTAAAACGTGGATAATGGTTAATCATGAAAGGAGCCCTGGCCTGTGACCACCCTGGGGAAGGGAACTCCCATGGTGTCCATTTTGGCCCCGCCTGCCACCTTCCCACTCCGTGCCAGACCAGGTAGCCAGGTGTGGTCAATAGGAAGGCGGGCTTGCAAAGGCGTGGACCTGCGGGGAGGCCCAAGCCCACAGCTCTGAGTCATTGCCCTCATTGCCGCCATTGCTGCCAAGGAAAGAGGGCAGGAGAAAGCAATGGCAGCCAGGCCTGAGGGCAAAGCTGACAGCTGCTAAAACGGCTTGATAAAGCAGCTTCGCTGCAGCCGGTGCTCGGCCAGGTACCTCTGTCTTGGCAGGGCCCTGCTTTGGGCCCCTGCCCTGTGACCCTGACCTCCTGACCAGGGTCAGATCTCACAAGCCTGGGCACATGGCGTGGACACAGAGAATTCCCATGCCCTGGCCTCTTCCCTCCTGGGATTACATCCTGTGGGGGCTCATAGGTGAGCCCGTTTAAAATGCATAACCAAAAGAGGGCATTAAACAGGCTGTAGGCCATAGTTTCATTCACCAATAATCTCCTGGGTGGCAGCGCCAAATATGTTACTGGATTTTGTCTAGGTTCTTGACTATGCTGCAGAAATGAAATTCAAGAGCACGTCACGTTGATTAGGTCAGTAATTTACTAAGGTAATTAGGCCAGTTATTTACTAAGGTAAGGAGGGAAGAGAAATGGGAGAAAATAACAGATCATAGGTCCCAGGTAGAGAGGAAGGGGCTGAAAAGTGATAAAGAGGACTGATTCATATACTACAATTTCCCATTATAGATTAAAAATACCCAGGTATTACTTGCATATTGATCCATGCAGTGGGTGGGGGGATACGGTGAGAACAAGGTGCAGAAGGCAAGAGAGAGAGAGATTCAGCCTTTGCGTTTGCTTTTTAAACCATTGATTATTCTCCCCTTTGCTAATGGCATGGGAAGAGTTCCAGCTGTTTGCTGTTTTGATTGATTACCCCACCCATCAATCCACCAGGAGGGCCCAATGGTAAAGCCCCAGGAGAATATCTGGGGCTTCTGGCTTCCAGAGGAAATCTCATTCTGGATGGCAGAATCTTGTGAGGGTCTTCCAGCAGCCATCTTGGGGGTATTGATATCCATGTGGACTTCTTGCCAGGTTCCAGATCCATCTATTGATTCCCTAATTTACTAGACTGCTTCATATATACTGTGCATATTTATATATAAAACATGAGAATGTGTGTATGTATAATTCCCCTGTTCATATGACATCTTTGAAGTTGTAAGACATAAACAAGAACTAATGTGTAAGTAATATATAGCTCATCAGAGTAGCAAAAAGTTGTCAATGAGTTTGAAAGTCAAATATGACCAAACCATTTAAAAATAGTTTTACATATTATCTGAGAGTCCTAAAAATACTATGAAGTGCCTAATTATAGTGCTCATTTTGGATGGGAACTTTGCCAATACGCGTTTACATGTTACTTAATGTTAAATCCATAGTAGATCAGGTTAAATTTCTTGAGCACCGTATTGAGCAAGAGAGTCCCTGCTTTCAGAATAGCTAATGGTTTCTCATAGCCTCCGGGGAATGCCAAGGGTCCTCCTTCTTTCTTCTTTGGCTACACCTTCTTTTTCAGCTTTCAAAAGTTTAAAATACAGGTCAGACATTCTTCTTTAAAGAGGCTAGATGAAATTCTCACTCCCTAATTAAGGTGTAGTTATTTTCAGAGGCTGAGCTTTCAAAGAGGGTAGAAGGTTAGCACAATGAGCTGGGACATTTTTTCTTACTTTCTCACCTTTTTCTTTTCTTTCTTTCCTTTTCTCAAGGGCATCATCCCTGGCCTTAGTTCACCTTAGTGATGCTCTGAGCATCAGGACTCTCATTTGCAAGTGACAGAAACTCAGAATTAATTTAAATAAAAAAGGAAAGAGAGGTCAGCTGGGTCAGGCCTCAACCAACCCCTTTCTCCAACTTTGACTCTCTTTTTCTCTGGGTTGTCTTTATCTAATGGCAAGTTTTTCTGCAGAGTGACAAAGATGACCAACAATTTCAGGCTTATGCTTATCAGCTTAGAGAACTCCCCCAAAAGAGAGTGATTGGTTCTATTATAACAGTTCTGGCACAAGTCCTCAAGTGGGGAATAATGCATTTGAAACTGGTGACACGACTCCTTGACTGTTTTTCTTCCACCTCATGTTACGTGTGCCCATTGGAGCCAAGTTCAGTGTTCTTCTTTGTCAACTCTATGACATGTGCCCACTCCTGGGCTTGTGGTAAGGCCCATTCTTTCTGAATCTCAAGAACAGAGAGGTGGTAAGGGATTGTTAACTGAAGGAAATTAGAAGGGTGCTCTCAGAAAAAGGGGGAATGAGTGCCATGCAGATAAAAATATAACAGATTTCCAACTCAAGAGGCAAACACTCTTTTTTGGCTTGTGTCTGGCTTCTTTCCTCTGGTGTTGGTGAGTGCTTACTGTTTTACTTAATTTGTAAGTTCTGAGGTAGGATTTGGAGCATGGCCAGATAGATATAAACTGGAAATTCTGAAAATTCTTTAGCACTTCTCAAATTGGGTTAATCCAATCCTAGATCTCTCATGTGTCACTCTTTCAAAACTTTGAAAAGGTCAGCAGCAATCCACACCCACAAAATGTAGAAAATAGTGATTCCTTGGTGTCAACGGCAATCAAACAAAAACGATTTCCTTCTAAATAAACAATTCCAAGACTTCTCACTTGTGAATAGAAAACTCAACTGGAAGAAATATCCCATTAAGAAGGACTGTCCCTTCCTAAAAGAGGTAGATTCAAGTTGATAAAAGATGTAAAAGATGGGAGTCAGCACAATATAAATAGAGGGAATAACTTTTGTGTTGGTTTACTTTTTTCTGGATATGTAACTCTCAAACTGTTTTTTCTTCTTCTTCTAAAACTGTATGCCTCCTAAAAAGAAAGGGCTTGGATTTATGGAAAATGTAGATGATGCTAGATAGAAAATGGTTAGAATAGAAAAAGTTCGTGGAATTAGGGGTAGTTAAGGCAAGTCAAAACATTTAAGAGGTGCTGTTTAATGAGGAAAGATGCCTTCTATATGATCAAGAAGGAAAGTAAAATGTAGAGGTGGCAAGATGTAAAACATAGGTAGTATGAAAGGCATTTTGATCAATATACCAATAAGGACAATATTTGAAATTAACATCCTCCTGGAGTGAGGAAACACATCACCCCAGGCAAGATGTCGTTGTGACCTATGTTGAGATGTAGGTTCACACGTGCTGGAGAATTCTATGTGATGTTCCGAAACAGGATGGGCTGATATGGAGATTGACAACAATCATTAAGGGGCCTACACTTCAAAACTCACTATATAATTTAACTCTGACTTGTAAAGGTGACTTGTTATTTCCATTAGTCATTATCTTGAAGAAATCAAATTGTACAAGGCAAGTACAATTCTCCAAAATTAATTTTCCCCAAATTAAACAAATTGCATCTTAAACAAAATGCGATTGTATCTTATGCTTTCTGCTCTCTCTTTTTCTCAAATGTGAGATTGTTTCTAAATTAGGTTAGTGTCTGCATAGGCAAATAAAGTGAAACTCCTCTTGACCTTTGGTTATATTCATTTCTCCATGTGAGGATGACTAATCTTTTTATTTTTTTCTAAACAGTGGTTATGTTCAAATCAGCTCTATCAGGAACATTTGACAAATAATGTTAAGATTGAATAATTTTTCCCCTCTTGGAGAATAAATGAATTCAAACACTAACATCATAATGAAATAATGAGATTTTATGGTTATTTACCAAATAATAATCATAAAGGATGAGCATGTTTAAATTTTCATGACTGACTTGCTTTTGTAATTATTAATCTACACATTTCCTGTGAGATCCTGAATTACATAGTTATTCCAACTGGAAGCTTCTGAGTAAATGGGTATAACTTGGTTAGTTTTTGCTTTTGAAATTCTCTTGGCTCAGGGATCAGATATGGCATAGATTACTTGCTGTCTCTTGCTTTAGATATAGAATGGTAGGAGGGTTCAAACATTTTTGAAGTTTTTTCTTCTTTTTTAAATCTACATCCTAGAAAAGAAATGTTGCTGAGGTAAAGAGAGACATTTCATGAATAGTGTGTCAGTACAGGAGCATGTCATTTTAGAGGGGCTAACATATAAGAGTTTTCTGATGTAGGATGAAACCACATAGAATGTTTTCTCTCAAATACCATAAAAACTCATGAAGAGAAGATACTTCCCTTAATTCTAATATTTTTTCCTCCTCCTGTGGTGCTTTCCAGGAGTCAGGTTTACAGCTGAGCCTCTTTCTATGTTGCCTTGTTATTAATCATCTCACTTCCTCAATGGATCAGTTACAGTGATAATCATTTTCTTTCTGGTGATCTTCACTTGAGTGAGAAGGTGATTGAAAACAGATATATCTGTCCTAAAACTGGCAACTATTTCTCACCTCCATGTTGTGCCCAATTTCTCTCTATGAAATGGAGATATTATTATTTTCTTTTCATTTAGAAAGCAAAGGAAGGAAATAAAGCATTCTCCTTGATTATGTTAGTCCCGGATGAAGCCAATCTCTCTGCTTTATTAGAAGAAAAGGAATAGAGATCAATATCTAGACACTAACTGAGTGATGAAATACTTCCTCAGAGCAGGAAGCAAGGACACCTGGGGTCTTAATGTCTTAAATAATTTTCTTTGCTATTCAGAGTTTGGGGAGAAATACTTGCCCAAAATTCTGGACACTCATAATGGCTTCCAAGTCCCTGTACTCTTAAAGGACAAGTACTAAAACTGGGTGCATGTTCTATTAAAGCCATGATTTGAAAGTGAGATATGGACTGTTATAAAATTATACCTAATGGGCATAATGGGTACCCAATGCTGACTTTTATATCCCCATTGTCTGCATAAAAGCTCTGAGGGCCTCTTGATCATCCTAAATTGAATTAGACCTCATCAAAAATATAAAGCAGGGCAGACAGCTCAGGAATTCAGCACCCTGTCAGAAGACCTTACTTTGGAATTTATGCTCCCCAGTGTAACAGAGTTAGACTCATTTATAGTTTTCCTACACATGGCTCTTCTGCCCCTTTTATTTGAACATATAATTAGCACTATACTTGATAAATACATGTCCCAGAGACTTAAATCTTTGGTCTGCCCGTGTGCCAGTTGAGCCCTGAATCTCAGCAGGGTTGCAACACCTACTCTCTAGTTCATTGGACCCACCCAGGACAACTAACAAGGAGATGACGATGGACATCCACCATACCAAGGAACAGAGAGTGTCTGCAACTGCAAGTAAGATAGTTCCATCCATCTGCCCCATGGGATCTAAAGCCCCTCTCAATTAGAAGCAGAGTGGGCATCACCATCCCCAAATCCTCAAGATTGGGGAATGAACAATGGACTAAAGTAGACTTATTATTATTCTACTATAGACATTATTATTCTAGCAGCAGAAGAACTTTTATAATTGATATCAAGGCAGTGGCCACCAGAGGTTCTAAGGAGAGGGAGAGGGAGAAATAGGTATAATATGGGGGCATTTTTGGGACATTGGAGTTGTCCTGTGTGACATTGAAATGATGGATACAGGCCATTATATATTTTGTCATAACCTTCAAAATTGTGTGGGACAGAGTGTAAACTATAATGTAAACTACAGTCCATAGTTATTAGCAATGCTTCAATATGTATTCATCAATTCTAACAAATGTACCACACTAATGAAAGGTGTTGTTAATGTGGGAAAATATGGGAGGGGGAGGGAGTGGGCCATATGGGAAACCCCTATATTTTTTATGTAACATTTATGTAATCTAAAGTTTCTTTAAAAGTAAAAAAAAAATTAATAAAAAAATATGAAATTTATACCAAATGAAGGATTGACTTTGAAGGAATACTTTGCAGTTTTGTAGGGAAGATTTTTATGTAGCAAAGTAAAATAAAGTACTAAAATGTGTGTGTGTGTGTGCTTTGTACTTAGCCAATGTGCCAGATACATCTATTTGGAAATAATTATATCTATGAGGATTGCGGTACAGGATAGATCCTTTTGAGTGTGCCTGGGTGCTTACAGAAATAAAATGACGAGATCATTTTACATTTTAACTTTAAATTCAAACAGTCTAAAAAACTAGAGAGTTTCCCTGACAGCCCTAAAAAAAGCGTCTATTTCTTGGTGTCATAGACCTTATATTCCTGAAAGTCAAACACAATTTGTGGGTTTGTGTGCTGCTGAATTACAACACACAATTGACAGCTGAATTCACTGTCTTCTCAGGTGTCTTAGTTTGGTAGGTCTGCTGTAACAAAGTGCTACAGACTTAAAAACAGTAATTTCTTGTCTCATGGTTTTAGAAGCTAGAAGTCCAAAATCAAGGTGTTGGTAAGGCTCATGCTTTCTCTGAAGTCTGTAGTGTTCTGGTGGTAACTTCCCAGCAACGCATAACTCAATCTTTGCTTCATTGCATGGGTAGCTGTCTCTCTCCCTGGCTGTCTCTCCGTTGTCCAAATTTCCTGTGCTTGTAAAGACTCCAGTCATATTGGATAAGGTCCCTCCCTGATTCAGTTTGGCCTCTTCTTAACTAACAGAATCTTCAAAGATTTACAACTGAATTCATATCCACAGGACCAGTGGCTAGGACTTGAACATGTCTTTGTGGAGACATGATTCATTGTATAACAAAGTTTTTCATGTGAAATTCAGGGAACTTATTGGGAAATAATTGAATTCTGAATGGAGAGATCTATACCAATGGGGACATCTGGTTAGATCGAGGTGAAACTGGCAATCTTGACCCCCAAATCAGTCTGTACCCCTCTTTCCAATGGAATTAGTTTGCCATCTGGTGCCTGAAGAGAACAGTTTCCTCAATTTGAATACCCTGGGTTAATCTCACCTGGGGCATATGCCTGAAGGGCAGCTGCTCCTTCTCCTAGTTACCACTAGACCCATAACTATGATAAAAATCTTAACATCCTAAAGGGGCCAGGTAAACACTATAATCTCGGAGGAAATTGTTTACACATCAAAACAATTCTTTTCATCAAAAGAATCACAATCCTTCCCTAAAATATGTGGGTGAAATCTGTGGAACATGTGTAAGGAATATATTCTAAGGAGGTTAGATGAAGATAAGGCCAAATTAGTTGATATGGATTATCATCTTTATGACCCAGAAGATCCAATGATACTCAAAATCTTTGTGGCAAATGAGAATGCTCTAGGGAATCTCTGGGAATCACTGATAGGTGAATAACAGCTTAAACGTCTAGGATTTGGTAGTTAATATATTCCCTCATCTGTATTGATTTTGAGAAAGAGCTACTGGCTTGCTACTTGGCCTTGGTAGAGACTGAATTCCTAACTACAGGCTATCAGATGTTCCCTGACCTGATGTTCCCATCATGAGCAGGGAGTTGTCTGACACCCCTAGTTTGAGCATGCTCAGCAACAATATATCATAAATGAAAATTATCTATAAGAGACAAAACTCATGCAGGTCTGGAAGGTATGAATAAGTTACCTAAATTGGTACCACTCAAACATGGACAGCTGTGTTACTGTAGCCCCCCTCAGGGTTGCTTCCTGAAGGACAATAGTGAAATTTCTCCCAGTTGACAAAACTCCAAGGAATGTATTTGGTAGTCCAGTATATGTGATATGAGTAATGGCTAGAGTTATAGATCTACATTCATTTATGGGCAATTTGTTAATGGTTTGGCTGGGGGGTCAGAGACTTGGGGAAAACAGGATTGGATAATTGGCAACAAAGAAGTCTGGGGATGTGCTATGTGGATAGAACTCTCAGAATGGGTACAGATTATGAAAATATTTATGACCCATGTGAATGTTCATCAAAGTTCACCCACTGCAGAACAGGATCTTAATTATCAGAAGGACAAAATGACTCATTTTCTGCCTGTCAATCTTTTTCACCACTGGCTTCTGTGCTTTATTAATGAGCTTAAAGAAAAAAGGAGCATGATGACAGTGATAAGCTATACATGGACTTAACAACATAGAATTTCTCTTAACAAGGATGACCTGGCTAAGTACCTAAGCTAGGTAGCAAGGACCAACACTGAGCTCCTGACATAGGACCATTACCCAGGGAAACTAACCAGCCATCTGGAGGCACGTTGAAAACATTGGACATCTTCTACTGTGGGGGAGAAGAGATTCAGCCTCACTGTAATAGACACATTCTCTGGATATGGATTTGCCTACCCTGCCTATAATACTTTTGAGAAAACACCATCCATGGTCCCAGAAAATGCCTTATCCACTCTCATGCCATTTTCCGTAGCATTGCTTTTGATAAAAAACTTCATTTCACAGCAGAGGAACTGAATCAATGAGTTCATGCCCCTGGAACTAAATGGTTTTTCCACCTACCCGATCACCGGGAATGACTGGGTTAATATAAATATGGAATGGCTTACTAGAGACTCAGTTATGGGGCCATTTGGGAGACAACACTGTGAAAGGAGGTTGCATGATCATTTTATACAAGATGAAGTATATACTTTGAATCAGAGATAATTATCTGGTACTGTTTCTGCCATAGGAAGAATACATGGATCTGGGAATCAAAGGCTAGAAATAAGAGTGACCTTTCTCACTATTATACCCAATAAACCCCTTGCAGAAAACTGCTTCCTTTCTCAGTTACCTTGAATTCTGCTGGTTTAGAGATTTTGGTCTCTAAAGGGGTCATGCTTCAATTATGGGACACAATAATGATTTCATTGAATTGGCAATGAGACTATTCCATGGCCAGGTTGGGCTCTTTATGCCACTGGACCAACAGGAAGAAAAGGTGTTACTCCACTGGAGGGAGTGATTTTCCCAATTACCAAAGTAAAACGGGGACAATGTGGACCCTATACAATGTGGACCAGCAGGACTATATCTGGAAGCCAGCATATTCTATAGGGTGTTTCTTAACTTATGAGTCCAAAGCAAGCAAAAGTAAAAAAAAAAAGGCAGGGTGATTGAGGACTCAGACCTTTCAGATGTGTGTCATTCTAACAGGTAAAGAACCTTGACCAGATGAGGTTCTGACTGAGGGAAAGGGGAATAAGGAGTAGGTAATGGAAGAATGAAGCAATGTGTATAAAGTAAAACCCCATGATCCCTTACAGAAATGAGAAGTGTAGTAGCCTTGTATATTTTCCTTTCTTTTATATGTGTGTACGTGTGTATGTGTGTGTGTTTATTGGTATATGCTAACCAAGTTATTCTATCTTCTTATCATTTTTATTTTATATACAGGTTGTCAGAAGTTAATATACAATTTAGTATTTAGGTAACAAAATATTCACTGGAACTGTGATTAAATTTGAGGCTTATATAAGATGTATCATAAATATTAACATTTTGTTTTTTTAAATGATTTTATTTATTAAAATTTATTTTATTCTCCCTGGCCCTTGTTGTTTGTGCTCACTGTGTCCATTGGCTATGTGTTCTTTCCGTGTCTGCTTGTCTTTTCTTCTCTTCTTTCTCTTTAGGAGGCACCGGGAACCAAACCAGGGACCTCTGGTTGGGAGAGAGTCACTCAATCGCTTGAGCCACCTTAGCTCCCTGGTCTGCTGTGTCTCTCACTGTCTCTTGCTGTCTCTCCTCTGTGTCTTCTCCACAGCGTGGGCCACTTCCCATGAAGCTTATATATTAAAGTCAGTGATGGATTCACTGCTGGAAGTGTGCTTCTCCTCACTTTGGGGACAGGGAGATGTGATTGATGGTTAATTTCACTTGTTAACTTGGCTTGGTTATGGTGTCCAGTTGTTTGGTCCTGGTTGTGAGGATTAAGTGAGAAAATACATTGAAAAGAGTTTATAACCATGGTTTTCCAAATAGGATTATGGTTATCAGCTATTGTAGCACAGTGCCTGGCACAGAGGAGGCTCTCAATTAATATTGGGTGAATAAAAAAAAAAGAGAGAAAGGGGGAAAAAAGAAAGCCCTGCCTGACTGTTACTGTATTCGTAGATAAATTTGCAACCTATGGTTAGTTTATTATATCTACGGCTCATTGCATCTACAATCAATAAAGGAGATTGCCCTCAGCAATGAGGGGAGTCTCTTCATTCAATCGGTTGGAGATTTAAAGCCAGAGCTGAGGATTTCAGAAGTCAGAAGGATTTCAGAAGTTAGAAGGAAGAATTCCTGCTTCTTCAGCCAGCCCTCTTCTCCTGGCATTTCCATGCAGCCTGCCTTATAGAATTTGGACTTGCCAGGCCCATGGTTGCGCAAGCCAATTCCTGTAATGAAGATGATTCTCTTAATACTTACATATGTGTATATCTATACACATACACGTGTGTATGTGTAGGTGTGTGTGTGAATCCATCCTGTCAGTTCTATTTCTCTGGAGAATCCTGACTAATACAGGTGAGAACTTCACTTGTAAAAAAGGATAGCTTTATCTTGTTAGGAGAAAATATAGATTTTAAAAAAATGTGTAGAACTGCAAATGTTTGTAGAAATTTGAATATGAAAGGTGACTAGCCAAAGTTGCAGACTGCTAGTTATCAGTTTATTGTCTCTCAGCTCCAAAGTCATCTTCTCACTTGCTCTGTGATAATGGAGATGGACCCTCATATTTCTCTTTCACTAGCTCTTGTGGGAGGGCATGTCAGTCGAAGATCCTGCAAGGACCCTGGAGCAGAAAGGGGTTCTGGTGTGCTTCTCTTGCACCATTTCTCTATCATGAGGATCTTGCATTGTGAGTGGATTCAACAGCGTCAGGGTAGCTTCTACAAGACCTGGGACCTCGGCACACTGTGGCCACCAGTGAGCAGTAGCAAGCAGCTCCCCCTGGCACTTCTGTGGATGGCTTCACAGTGGAATGATGCTGTGAAGGGACAACCCTGTGAATGGCTTCCTTGGCACCTCCTTTGACAGCTCTGCCATGAGTTCTGAGGTGCAACCTTTTTCTGTGGGACACTCCCTCTGGCATCCTAGAGGGCAGGTTTTATGCCAGTTCAGATGGTGTGAAACCTTAGTGAATTTTACCATCTGGGTCTTAAGGCCAGGTGGTGATGGTTGTATGACCCCTTTCTTACACAGTCTATCTCACTCCTAGGGGTGCTACTTCCTCCTTCTTTCTGCTATTCTATATTCTTTAGAGTTCTCTTTACTAATTAGTAGGAAACCCTTTGCTATTCCAATCTCCTTTTAAAGTGAGTAATTCATTTTTTAAATTAATTTTTAAATTTTATTATTTATTAATTGTTTTTAAAGAAGCTTTAGATTATATAAATATTACATAAAAAAATATAGGGGTGGGAGCGTATGTGGCTCAAGCTGTTGAGCACCCACCTCCCACATGGGAGGTCCCTGGTTCGGTTCCCGGTGCCTCCAGAAAAAACAAACAAACAAGCAAAAAACACAACAAACAACATGCAAAACAAAACAGAAAAACCAACTCAGGGAAGCCAATATGGCTCTGTGGTTGAGCCCCAGAAGACCTGGGTTCAATCCCTGGCCCCCCGGTATCTCAAAAACAAAAAAACAAAATAAAAATATATGGGGGATTCCCATACGCCCACCCCCTCTCCCCTCCCACACTTTCCTACATTAACAACATCCTTCATTAGTGTGGTACATTTGTTACAATTGATGAACACATATTGAAGCACCTGTGTGGTTTCTCTCTCCTGATTGATCCTGACTCTATAGCTGACTAGGTGGCTTCCTTTTTGGTTTAAAATGTAGCATACTGGAAAGACCCTTGCCCTTGAAATACTTTTCTTTATTTGCAATAATGCCTGACATTTCATATCTGCAGGTTCATTTAATTTAATAGATAGTTATTAACTATCTAGGAGGTGCTGGACTGTGTGTCAAATAAAAACAAAGTATTCCTTCTAACAAGCTTGCAGGGCAGAAGTTTGCAAGCAAAGTCTTTTAAAATACAAGTTTCCAGAGAGTGCATAGATTTATCCAACATATAAGCAATAGTACAAGTACGTTTACATGACTTTTTTCTTCCTGGACTGTTAAATGATGTCATTTTAGTGAAGGTGTTGGAGTTGTTTTTCTTTTAGATTAGACACAACAGGAGAACAGGAGGACAGGTGGAAATAGGAGAATTAGCAGTTAGGAAATTTTCTAATTCCAAACAAGAATTGCAAACTCACTGGTAGGAAACTTGGAAAATATAAAAACTTATAAAGAAAATAAGAAAACTAATTTTTATTCAGCTCCTTCTTTGTACCAGGAATTAAGCTAGATTCTTTTACATATGTTAGCTCTCAAATTCTCTGAAAAACTCTACAGATGAATATACATATAGACAACATATATACATGTATACTTATATATGTCTTACAGATGATGAAATTGATGGTCAGAAATCAGAAATATTAAGTAACTTTCCCAAAGTACTGGGATTCGAAACCTGTAAGTTTGCCTCCAAAGTCCATGTTCTCTTTATTATGAAAAACAACCTCCTTAATCAGTCAAACATCCTTAATCCTAACTCAGTGGTAAACATTATAAATATTTTGACAAAATTCCTTCTAATCTTTAATACACATATATAATTGATATTTGCATCTATAATAGATATTTGAGTTCTATAATGTGTTGAATATTGTGGCCTTTTCATTTTTTTAATAGTATGTTGCAAATATTTCTCCACATTTTTAATAATGACTGTGTATTGTTTTACTACTCCTTTATTTGTTGACATTTATTCTGTATCAGTTGTTGTCACAATCACAAATTATATCTCATATGATGTTTTTGTGAATCTTTTTCATGAATTTAAGGTGATTTCTTTAGAACAAATCCCTAAAGCTGACATGATGTCACCATGTATTAAGACTATTTGTAATGATATTGACATACATTGTCAAGTTATCAAAAGAATTAAACCAAAATCAGCTGATACCAACCATGCATGACGGTACATTAAATATTTTCATTTGAATATATTGGCTAACTTCATTGAGAAATGTGGTGTATAATTATTGTACTATTTCTTTTTATCTCAGTATTAGACTGATTTGTTGTGGGAGTGAATTATGTCCTTGATCCAAGTATCTTTAAAGGGTTCTTTTTGTTTTATAATAGATACACAGTACCTTTTAAAGAATTAGAGTGTTAAATTGTGTTTGGCATCTTTGTTGAAAAGCTTTTAGGTCTAATGTTTGCTTTGAAAATTTTCATGGTATTAATGTAAATAGGTATCCATTTTTGTTTGGTCAAATCTATTAGTCATTTCCCTTGCTATTTATCCGATTGCCATTAAAGTTAGAAAATCTTTGCACCGTCTAGGGCTCACATTAGTACTGCCTATATTTTTCTCTGTTTTTATTAGTTGTATATTTATATTTAACCTTTGATCTTCTTGCTATAAAGCAAGCTTGTTAATAGTTTTTCTGAGCAGGAGGATATGTTAAAAGCAGAGCTCTTATGTCAGAGCTGCATGGTGTCCACACTTGAGAAACTTGGATGAAAAGAGGTCAGCATAGGGCATTGGTTCTATTAGAGGTGAGGAGAGTGATAAATAATACCCAACCACTGTTTAATGACTTTGTACAATGCTCAAACACTTGGCTAATTGTTACTCACTTGTTGTTTATTCTCACAAAATTCCTGTTAGTTGTATTATTATCTTAATTTTAAAGGTGAAAAATTGCAGCCAAAGATTTTACTGATGAAAATTTAGATTGTTTCCAGAGTATAGCTTTTAAAAATCCCTATGTAAATATCTTTGTTCACATATGTAAGAGTTTTTGAAGATAAATTCCTAGGGTTGAAAGTTTGGAGTCAAATTGTTTGCATTTAAAATGTATGAAAAAATGCCAAATTGCCTTCCAAAAACATTTCACCCCTTTGACATCCCCATCAACATTGCATTAGGGTTCTCATTTCCCTTCATCCTTACAAAAATGGATTTTATCAGTCTTTTAAGTTTTTGCCAATCTGAAGTGTGAAAAATGATGCCAATGCATTAATTTACATTTCTTGCTTCCTTTATATGCAACCTCATCTTTTCACATATAAGAAGTTTATTGAATAAACTGGGCTTATGAGCATGCAATGCAGGAATAAATGATATTTTTTTCTCCTGCCAACCCTTCTACACTCTTTGGATTCATTCTTTGCTGCCACTGGATGAACTCCTGGACAGATACCATAGCTTTTCTGGGCCATTTAGTTTTCAAGAACATTCTCATTTCAGTAATTACAGAAATTCAATATAGTATAATATCCACAAAGTCTTGCCTTTACCAACTAGAAATCTTCAGTGGTCAAGAGTTTGCCTCTACTCACCTTTTCAGTCTGTTCTTCCCCAACTCTCAACCTACTTTGCTAACCCTTCAAGAGTTAGGATTAGTGAGAAAAAGTGTTAGGGAAAAAGGCCTATAGACCTGATAAAGTTATTGCTTGTCGGTGCCCTTTTGATAAAAGGTATAAAATTCTATTTTTCAGACCCTCGATATTTCCCTGTGAGGGACCCTCACTCCCAAGCTTCCTGCACCCCAATGAAGCCTCTCTTCCAGGTCCTGGGTTCATATTAATTCTGCCTATACTTTTCTCTGTTTTTATTAGTTGCATATTTACATTTACTCTTTGATTCCATTGAAATATATTTTGTTGTATGGCTTGTTAATAAATAGTTTTTCTGAACAGGAGGATATTTTAAAATAATGGCGTGGCTGTTTCGTCAGACCTGAGTGGGGTTCCATATTGGATAAAAAGAGGTCAGTATAGGGCAATGGGTTATATTGGATGTGAAGTGAGGGACGAGAGTTTTGCATCTTCAGATGGTCTTATATGGGTGGGATTCCCCTTTTTATGTAAAATTTTGCCAGTGCATAGAAGACACTCAGAAAACCGCATACTTAAGTGTACAACTTGAAGATTTTTTTCAAAGGAATATATCCACGTATTTACCACACAGATGAAAAAATGGAATCCCTTTTCCAGCAATTCCCAGCTCCCAGAGTATCCACAGTCCTTACTTATACCATTATAGCTTTGCCTGTTTATCTCCAATAATGCTTCTTTCCTTTAAATCTACTTTATCTCCCTTTTTGGTTAGTGTTTGTATTATACATCTTTTCCCATTTTTAAACTTTCAACCTTCTGTGTCCTTACAGTCAACTTGTATCTAGTTTCTAAAGTAGCATGTAATCATATTTTTAATGCAGTCATACCATCTTGGTGTTGCAATGAGAATATTTAGACTAACATCATTTAATGTAATTGCTTGTACATTGAATTTAAATCTGCCATCTTACTATTTTGTTTCAAATTATCCCAGCTCTTCTGTGTCTCTGATTTCTCTCCTTTCTGTCTTTTGGATCAATCAAAAATGTTTATTATTCCATTTTTCTCTTTTATTCTGTTGCTAGTTTTATATTCTTTTACTACTATTCTTGCATTGTTTACCTTTGAGATTGCAACATGCATCCTTGATTTATTCAAGTTTTCTATATATCACAACTGCTTACATATTCTGAATGATGCAAATATCTTAAAACACTTTAACTCCATTTAAGTCCTCCTTCCTTTTGTGTTTTGGTTTTATATATATATATATATATATAATATTTGTTTGTTTGTTTGTTTTTGAGGTACCGGGGATTGAACTCAGGATCTCGTACATGGGAAGCAGATGCTCAACCACTTGAATGACATCCACTCCCTGGTTTTATATATTTTAATTATATTTAAAGTCACTCAGTATATTATTTTATAGAATAGATATTCACTTATAGCTACCCACATATTAGCCAATTTTAGTACACAGTTATGACATTTTTTCCTGAATTTCCTTCTTCTACCTGGCATCATAGTCTTTCTGTGTGAAGAAATACCTTTAGCTCTTCTTTTTTTAGTTTGGCTGACTGACAAAATTTTTTCTGTTTTTATATTTCTGGAAAAGTTTTTATTTGCCTCATATTCAGGTTTTAGCAAAGTTATTTATTGATTTCTGGCTATCATCATTTCTTTTGAGAAGTCAGCTATTAAACATAAAGGTAAATTTTTTTTCCTTTCCATGTTTCCTTGCTTCTGTGTAGTTTTTACTGTGATTTATATAGTGAAATTTTCTTTGTATCATCCTTGGAGTTAATGGTAGTCCTTGAAATCATCAATTCTGAAAATTCTTAGATATATTTTTCAATATTGTTTCTGCCTCACTCTATATTTCCAATATTTCTGAGTCTCAAATTTTATGTTTGTTCTTTTTATCCTCCCTCATATGACTTTAGGATCTTTAACCTCTTTCTATACTTCTATATTTTTTCCTCTTTTTGCATCAATCTGGATATTTCCCACTGGGCTTATCTTCTAGAACATCACTGCTCTAACAACTGTTAATTGATCCTATCCATTGCATTCTTAATTTTGATTATTGATTTTTCAGTCCCAGATTTACCTTTGATCCTCTGGTACAGATCTCATTTCTTTTGAGAAGTTCTCTGTACTGCCATCTATTTTCTTGAACATATTAATCACTCATAGAGTCCATGTCAGATATATGAAATATCAGAATCATCTGAAGATCTTTTTCTATTATCTGGTTTTATCTCTTCTGCTGTCTTTTTATATGTGCAAATATTTTATTGAATGTCAGACATTATAAATTAACAACTGTAAAGGGTCTAAGTTGTGCTGTATTCCACCAGAGAAGATTTTTTTTTGTTATTTTCTGCTAAGTAATTAGAGAAGTATCAAATCTTATTAATCCAAGTAGTGATTAAGTTTTTTTGTAGTTAGGCTTTAGCCTGTATAAAAAGTTTTCTATTTCTAGAGAGTCATTTTCAAGTGATCCCAAATTAAAACGTGAGATTTTCAATATAGGTTTTTCTACCTTGGTGGACCTTTATTCTATTTTTATCTCCCCAGTCATCTGAGATTGCTGATAAAGCTGCTTACCTTCTCAGCCTCTTAGCAGTTGCTTTTTCTCAGCTTGTCTCAGTTCTCTCAGCAGGAACTGTCTAAAACTCAGTGATGCCTTGAGAAGAAAAGGGGCTTAGACTGTCAATTTCCTCCTCTCTACTTCCCTTCACTCCTGAATCATGGACACACCAGTCCTGAAGAATTAGTTTTCTGAACTCCATGTTTTGTTTCTCCACCTCCATAATACTCCCAAAAAGTTCTGCAAAGATTTTCTACTTGTAGCTACTTGCCTTCCTCTTTTCCCAAGCACACTACTGATAAGGGGTGAAAAGTAGCATGGAATATATGGTTGACCTCTGAGAATTTCCCTTCTATCTGGCATCTTAGCCCCCCCACATTAAAGTTGTATTTACATTTCTCTGCTGCTTTTAATAGGGTGATTTTTTTGTATTTTATTTTCTAGGTTTTTTTTATTAAACATTGTAGGTTTACAGAAAAAAATCATGCATAAAATACAGAGTTCCCATATACTACCGTATATTAATACCTTACATTAGTGTGGTACATTTGCTACAATTGAAGAAAGATCATGTTTATAAATGTACTATTAACTATAGTCCATGGTTTGCATTAGGTTTCACTGTTTGTGTTGGATAATCCTGTGTTATGTTTTTTAAAATTTTTAATCTTGTAGTATATATACAATCTAAAGTTTTCCCTTTTAAAATGTCACTCAAATATATAATTCAGTGCTCTTAATTATATTCATAATGTTGAATACCATTACAACCATCCATTACCAAAACTTTTTTTATCACCCAGTGAAATATCTGCACAACTTAAACATTAACTCCCCCGTTCCCTAACCACATCCCAGCCCCTGATAACCAATATTCTGATTTCTATCTAAGAATTTCCTATTCTAATTATTTCAAATTAGTGAGATCATACTGTCTTTGCCCTTTTGTGTCTGGCTTCTTTCAGTCAACATGGTGTCTTCAAGGTTCATCCATATTGTCACATTTATCAGAAGTTCATTCATTTTTATGGCTGAATAATATTCCATTGTATGTATATACCATATTCATTGCTTGATGGACACTTGGGTTGGCCTTTGATCCATTTTCAGTTGATTTTTATATATGGTGTGATTAGGAGTTTATTCTTTTGCATATGGACATCCAGCTTTCCCAGCACCATTTGTTGAAGAGACGATTCTTTCCTAATTGAGTGAACCTGGCATCCTTGTCAAAAATCAGTTGAACATAAATGTGAGGACTGATTTCTGAACTGTCAATTCAATTACATTGGTCTATATGTTTGTCCTTGTGCCATTTCCATGCTATTTTGATTACTGTGGCTTTGTGATAAGTTTTAAGATCAAGAAATTTGAGTCTTCCAACTTTGTTATTCTTTTTCAAGTTGACTTTGGCTAATTGGAGTCCTTTGCCCTTCCATGTGAATTTGATGGTTGCCTTTTCTATTTTTGTAAAGAAGACTGTTTTTTTTTTTTACTGGGGTTACATTGAATCTGTAAATTGGTTCGGGTAGAATTCATATTTGACAATATTTAATCTTCCAATGCATTTATAAGGAATGTCCCTGCATTTATTGAGGTCTTCTTTGAGTTCTTTTAGCAATATTTTATAGTTTTCTGTGCACAAGTCCTTAATATACTTGGCCAGATTTATTCTAAGATATTTGATTCTTTTAGTTGCTATTATATATGGAAAGTTTCTCTTGATTTCTTCAGATTATTGCTTGCTAGTGGAAACACTACCAATTTTTGCATGTTGATCTTGATTTCCACCAATTTACTGAATTAATTTATTAGCTCTAGTAGTTTTTTTGTGGATTTTTCAGGATTTTCTATATATAGGATCATGTCATCTGCATGTAGGGAAAGTTTTACTTCTTCCTTTCCAATTTGGATGATTCTATTTCTTTTTCTTGCATAATTGCTCTGGATAAAGCTTCCAGTACAATATTGGATAACATTGGTGGTGGTGACACTGGGCATCCTCATCTCTTTTCTGATCTTAGAGGTAAAGCTTGCAGTCTTTCACCATTAAGTATAATATACGCCCTTTATCATAATGAGGATGTTTCCTTCTATTTCTAGTTTTTATAAGTTTTTATCAAGAAGGGCTGCAGGATTGTTTCAAATGCCTTTTCTGCATTAATTGAGATGGTCATGTGGTTTTCTTCCTTTGTTCTCTTAAGGTGGTGCATTACATTAATTGATTATCTCATGTTGAACCAACCTTCATATCTGGGATAAATGGCACTAAGTCATGGTATATAATTCTTTTAGTGTGCTGTTGGACTGTTTTGCTAGTATTTTTTGAGGATTTTTACATCTATATTCACTAATGTAGTATCTTTATCTGGCTTTGATATATGGGTGATTTTGGACTCATAGAATGAGTTAGGGTGTGTTCCCTCTTCTTCAATATTTTGGAAGAGTTTGAGCAGTATTGGTTTTAATTTTTCTTGGGATGTTTGGTAAAATTCACCAGGAATGCCAGCTGGTCATAAGCTTTCCTTTTTGGGAGGTTTTTGATTAGTGGTTCAATCTCTTTACTGGCTATTCATTTGTTGACATCTTCTGTTTCATTTTGAGTCAGTGTAGGTAGTTCATGTGTTTCCAAGAATTTGTCCATTTCATGTAGGTTTCTTAGTGGGAAAAATTTCAGTCTTTCACCATTGAATATGATGTTAGCTGTGGATTTTTCATATGTGCCCTTTATCTTGAGGAAGTTTCCTTCTATTCCAAGTTTCCTAAATGTATTTTTCAAGAAGGGATGCTGAATTTTGTTAAATGCCTTTTCTGCATCAAGTGAAATGATCATGCAGTTTGTTTCCCCCTTCACTTTATTACTATGTTATTCCATTAATTGCTTATGTTATGTTGAACCACCTTTGCATAACTGAGTAAATCCCACTTGAATATGGCGTATAATTCTTTTAATGTGCTGTCAGATTCAGTTTCTCAGTATTTTATTGATGATTTTTAAATCTATATTCATAAGTGATATTGGTTTATAATTTTCTTTTCTTGTTTTATCTTTATCTGTCTTTGGCATGTGGGTAATGTTGGCTTTTCTAATGGGTTAGGGAGTAATCCCTTCCCTTCAATATTTTGGAAGTGTTTGAGCAGGATTGGTGTTAATTCTTCTTGGAATATTTGGAAAAATTCACCATTGAAGCCATCTCATCCTGGGCTTTTCCTTGTTGGGAGGTTTTTGATTAATGACTTATTCTCTTTACTGGTTATTCTTTTGGTGAGATCTGTTAATGTAGGTAGTTTGTGTTTTAATAGGAATTTGTCATTTTCAGCTAGGTCATCTCATTTGTTTGTGTAGAGTAATTCATAGTATCTGCCCCCCATTAGAGAAGCTGTGGGTTTACAGAACAATCATAAATGAAATAAAGGATTCTCATATACCACCCTATTATTAATACCTTGCACTGGTGTGGAGCCTGTACTACAATTAACGATAACACATTTTATAATTGTACTATTAACTGTAGTCCATGGTTTAACTTCAGGTTCACTATTTGTGTAATGTAGTTCCATGGATTTAAAAAAAAACAAAAACTATTATGTTACCATATAGTTAACATTTCCCCATTTAATCATATTCTGATGTATATTTCAGTGCTATTAATTATGTTCACAATGTTGTGCTATCATCACCACTATCCATTACCAAAACATTTCCATCATTCCAAATAGGAACCCTGTACATTTTAAGCGTTAACTTTTCATTCCGTATCCTACCCTGTCTCACCCTGTAACCTATATTGTAAATTCTGAATCAATAATTTGCTTCTTCTAATCATTTCATATCAGTGAAATCATACAATATTTGTCCTTTTGTGTCTGACTTATTTCACTCAACATAATTTTTTCAGGTTCATCCAATTTGTCCCATGTATCAGAACTTCATTCCTTTTTATGGCTGAATAATTTTCCATTGTATGTATATGACACATTTTATTTATCCATTCATTCGTTGATGGATACTTAGGTTGCTTCCATATTTTGGCAATTTTGAATAATTCTGCTATGAACATTTGTGTACAAATATCTGTTCAAGTCCCTGCTTTCAGTTCTTTTGCATTGCATCAGAAAGCTCAGACTAGAACTATCATATGACTTGGCAATCCCATAGTATTCTTTTATAATCTTTTCTATTTTTGTGATAGATAGCAATGTTCCTCTTTTAGTAATTTGTGTCCTCTCTCTTTCTTTGTCAGTCTTTTCAAAGAAACATGTTTTGGTTTTGTTGTTCCACATTTGGAGCTATAAATTTCCCTCTCAGCATTACCTTTTATGCATCCCATAAGTTTTGATATTTTTTGTTTTCATTTTCTTTCCCCTCGAGATATTTCCTAATTTCCCTTGTGATTGCTTCTTTCACACATTGCTGTCTTAAGAATATGTTCCTTAATTTCTACATATTTGTATATTTTCCATTTCTCTCTCTGTTACTGATTTCTAGCTTCATTCCACTGTGTTTGGAGAAGATACATTATATGATTTCAATATTTTTTAATTTATTGAGATCTGTTTTATGACCTAACATATGGTCTATCCTGGAGAATGATCCATGTGCCCTAGAGAAGAATGTGTATTCTGCTGTTGTGGGGTGAACTGTTCTCTATATATCTGTTAGGTATAGTGGGCTTAGAGTACCATTCAAGTATTTTATTTCCTTATTGATCTTCTCCTTAGATGTTCTTCTCATTCTTTAAAGTGGTGTATTGGAGTTTCCTACTATTAATGTAGAACCATTTATTTCTCCCTTTGAATCTGCTTCATATATTTTGGGACTCTGTTGTTAAGTGTATAGATATTTATAATTGTTATGTCTTCTTGTTAAAGTGATCCCTTTATCAGTATATAATGACCTCCTTTATCCCTGGAAACAGTTTTTGACTTAATGTCTATTTTATTTGATATTAATGTAGCTCCCTCAGCTCTCCTTTGGTTACTACCTGCATGGTTTATTTGTTTTTCTCTGTGCTTTCACTTTAAATCTACTTATGTCTTTGAATTTAAGATGAGTTTCCTGTAAACATATATATTTGGGTCATGCTTTTTAAAAAAATCTATTCTGCCAATCTCTGCCTTTTGCCTAGAGGATTTAATCCATATACATTTAAAACAGCTACTGAAAATTCAGGACTTCCTTCTCCCATTTTATATTTTGTCTTTGGAAGTCTTATATCTTTTTTTACCTACAATTCTTGTTAAGGCTTACTGTCACATTTATTTTATTTTTGTGTATAGTATTAGATTGAGTGGCTTTTCATTTCTTTCTGAATATATTTTTCATATATTTTCTTTGTGGTTACCATGGTTTCAAAATTTAACATCCTAAATATATAATGATCATTTTTTCTTTAATATCATCTTAATTAACTCCAGTAGCATACACATACACTTTTCCTATACCCCACCATTAATTTTTGTACTTATTACAAATTATAACTTTGCACAGTGTATTCCCCAAACTATAGATTTATCATTACTTTTTATGCAATTGCATTTTAGCACCTGTAAGAAGTAAGAAATGAAGTTACATATCATAAAGTACAATACAATAGTAATGGCATTTATAATTACCCATATGGTTTCATTTAGCAGAGGTCTTTATATCTCTATGCTGAATTGATCCACAATCTAGTCCTTTCCTTTTAGACTGAATAACTCCCTTTAGCATTGTTTGTCAGACTGGTCTACTGGCAATGAACTCTCTCAGCTTTTGTTTCTCTGGGATTGTCATAAATTCTCCCTCATTTTTGAAAAACAGTTTCATTGGACATAAAATCCTTGGTGGGCAAATTTTTTTCTGTAAACACTTTAATTATTTCATTCTACTACCTTCTTGTCTCCATGGTTTCTGATGGGAAATTAAGCACTTAATCTAATTGGGACTCACTTGTACATAACATGTTGCTTTTCTCTTGCAGTCTTCAGAACTTTTCCTTGTCCTTTTCGTTTGACAGTTTGACTACCATGTGTCTGGGAACATGTCTATTCAAGTTTATTCTGTTTGGTGTTTGTTGGGACTTTGTGGTTGTACATATTCACATCTTTTTTTAAGTTTGGGAAGTTTTTGGTCATTTTTTCTTTGAATATTCCTTGTGCCCCTTTCTTCTTGCTTTCCTTCTGGGACTCCCATAATGCCAATCTTAGTATGTTTGGTGGTGTCCCACAGGTCTTTTAAGCTATTTTCTCTTTTCTTTTTGCTCCTCAGCCTGACTTATTTCAGTTGTTTTGTCTTTGAGTTCACTGATTGTTACTCCTGCCAGCTTCAATCTGCTTTTGAAAGCCTCTAGGGAATTTTTCATTTCAGTTACTGTGATCTTCAGTTTGGTTCTCTTCAAAATTTCTTTTTTTGAGATTTCATATTGTTCATTCACTGTTTTCCTGATATTCTCTAGGTCTTTCTTTGTATTTTCCTT